>MU759373.1:13555-94874 GCA_026770625.1 Nicotiana glauca | reverse complement strand
CCGGCTCGAGTTGTCCACTCGGGTAAGCCAGGTCTAGAACAATAAACCCATATTTTTAAACCTAGAATAACAAAGCCTCATGCCGGATCCCTAGTAGGAACATTTGTTTACATCATGTGTATTTCACTTAGGGGACTCAACATAGGGGTTGGGTCCGTCTAGGACAGGTGACCTGAAATGAAAAGACCATTCTGATGCATCTTACATGCCACTTGTGCATTTATTTGCTCAGCTTTGCATGTTGACCAGCTTGTACATAATGGGAGAAAAATTAACGGAAAATATCAGTATTAGGACTAAGTGAGGGGAAGCATTTGTTTTGAAAAAACCAATATCCAAATAGTACTGAAACTCTACCAGATTTTTGAAAGAAAAAGAAAGATTTTTTGTTTTAAAAAAATATTTGGTCTTGACAAATCTGCCCGACTACACCACTTTGATTCTCACCGGATGTGAGATACGTAGGCAATCCTCATCGGTCCAACTTCCCTTTTTGCAAGAATAGCCAAAAAATAATAAAATTTTTAAATTTTGCCACAAATAAGTCGGTGACGCCATTCTTGTTTTAAAATAAGCCGAATGTCCCTAAAGGGAACCGGAAGGCTGTTTTTGCAAGAACAGCCACCCTGAGTCATTTTTAACAATTAGCACGGGCACAACCTTAAAATCTTCTTCCCCGAAGTGCTGAAAGGTCGTATCTACAAAACCAGGTCTTTGTTTTTCTTAAATAAATTTTTTGAAAACTAGCTACTTTTTCTTTTGGGTCAAAATAAAGCCTTAAGTCACTTTAAATAAATGTGCAGGATGAGTATGATTGACATTGAACCCTTTTCAATCCTGCGTGAGATCCCTTTGAAGTTCCACATGTGGTGGAATGACCTAGGAAAGGGTAGCAGAGAAATTGTGTTAAAGGTTCTGGGTGGCCTCGTCGGATTATTGAACATTAAGCCAAGGCCGGATATTATTGAAGCATTGATACCTTTTTGGGACCCAACTCGCAACGTGTTTCGGTTCTCAGACTTCAAGCTTACACCAACATTAGAGGAGATTACGGGTTATGTAGGCCTTAACGGAAACCTCAGGAGTCGATATCCATTGGCACTGAGACCGGTAAACCTCCACAGATTTCTGGACTTATTGAATATTAGCTGGGATGTCCAGGACGAGAATCTATCAGAAGGGTATTGCACGCTCCATTTCTTGTATCACCGATATGGCAACCCGCGATGTTTTGAAGAGCCCAACACTGGTTTAACCCATGTTGGAAACAAGGATAAGTGGGAAGCAAGGCGGGGTTTAGCTTTTATAGTAGCCTTCTTGGGAGTTGTGGTCTATGCCCGAAAAGATGGTCATATAGAGATCGGCCTTGTAGGAATACTAGATGTTGCAATAAAAAAAGCCAACAACATGGTGGTTCCATTGATCGTGTCTGAAATCTATCGAGCTTTGACTATATGCCGAGAAGGGGGATAATTCTTTCAGGGTTGCAATCTGTTGCTACAGCTATGGGTGCAAGAGTACCTCTGTCACTGGACCGGGTACATGAACTATGGTTTGACCGGGTTGAGCTATATTGAAGAATTTAAAACCCGGGTAATAGGTATTGAATTCCCTGAGTGTACCGAGGCTTGGCTATCATGTTTGAGATCTTTGACCCCTGGCAAAATTGAGTGGGCTTTCGGATGGCTTCCCGTTACTGAGGCGGTATACACATCAGCTGAAGTACCTAATATTCTCTTGATGGGCATCTGGAGCATCCAACCCTATGCTCCCTACATGGTCTTGTGCCAATTGGGAAGATTTCAAACCATCCACGGTTGATAAAGATCTAAGTAAACAAGTCATCGAACTAGGCCAAAAAGCTACATTTCCAGAAGGAAAAATCCGCCAAATATGGAATGAGTGCAGGTTTCTTGATCCTAAGACCACAGTGCGGGATCGGGCTAGAGGCGAAGTAGACCCTAAATATTTGATTTGGTTTGGCAAAAGATTTCAAATTCCTGAGAGACCCGCGAAGAAGCCACATGTCCAACAATTTACTGACAGGGCCCAGGTACAATGGGATTGGTTAGCCAAAGAGAATAAATACACGGCTAGAATAGGAGATTTGGAAAAGCAGGTTCGGGATCTTCAGTTTGAAAATAGCTTGCAAGCCACAGGCAATGAAGGTGACAAGAAGAAACTAACCTAAGAAAATGAGGCTCTTAAGGCTCAGATCCGACAAATGAAAATAGCTGCTAACAACCAAGAAAGTAGCCGGGCCGATGAAAGGTTGATAAGCGGACTGAAAAAGCAAGTCTTAGAGTGCTAGGAAGATTTGGAGAAATCTAAAGGGAATATAGCAAAAATCTGGGCACAGTGGGCAAAGAAGACAGATGAGAGGGCCCAATTTGTGCAGCAGATGAAAAGAAATTATGATGGAACTATTACTAATCTGAGAAGAAAAGTGAATACCCTTGAGAACGAGGCAGCCCGGCGGGCCAAAGACTTCTAGGCTGAGAGGGAGCATTACTATAGGCTAATGGCCAAAATGGAGAAAGAAATATAGCAATTACAAGACCACCACTTCCATGAATTCCAGGTGCTATAAGTCGACTACTTCAGGAAAAGGGCAAGATTAGAGAAAGAATTAGAGCCATCGCAGATTATATCGTCATGAAATGGCATGCATGTGAGAGAATGGGTCGTACTACCTTCTTTGCTACGGTGATGTTTCGTCAAGTTATGAATGATCTGGAGCAACTACAAGGGGTCTCACACATAGGCCCGCGGCGATGCCGAATGATGCCCCGCAGGCCCCAGAATTTGAAGCTTTAATGTATTCTTGACCTTATTTTTAGTCATCGAGTCTGTATTTTTGTTATTTTGAGTCTTTTTTGTACTTTTCCCTTTTAAGAGAAACAAATAGTTTAGTATCTTTGTAATCAAAGTTTTATTAATGAAAAATTAAGAAAAATCCCAAAAATTATTTCCTTATTTTGCATTTATTTCAAGAACTATGTTTGGTCTGATTCATGCGGGATCATGTTATGTAGGAAATCTCCCTAAGATTCGACCGTAACCCTAAGAAAAAAAAGAAAAAAGGGAGGGAAGAAAATAAAAGGAAAAACAAGAGTGGAAAAGAAACACAAAAAGAGAAAAATAAGAAAACCGAGAGAAAGAAACCATGACAAAGGCAAAGGCAAGAATCAGAAAAGCAAAGAAAGGGCAAGGAAAAAGAAATCAAAAGAAAAGAAAATGGAAAGGAAAAGCCGGGATGAGACATGCAACTGTTGCAAACATGTAGACACTTGTTAGCTGTATAGGTGCTTCACACCCCAATGTGTGATTACCTATCTATTACTTGTCTCAAACTAACCGTTTGTTGCTGTCGAATTTAAGCTTAGGTTTATAGAAATGGTGGTTGGTTTTTGGTAAACTGGCATCACATCAATATTTTACTAGATCAAAAGGGAGTATAGAAATGTCATCTGAAATGACTTTGCCAGTAGTTCTCATAACTGAAGACAGCCCCATCTCGGGGATCCCGGCCTCTGAGTCTGCAGTAGCCAAAGAAAATCGAATCTTACGTCTCTGGATTATAGAGATGTGGGATGCATGGACTAACGGAAGGGAGCCTCCAAGTGCTATCCCCGGCTTTCCTGAATTGTTCCCTAGATCCGGGGGTACTTCTAACATCCCCATCAGTCATCCGAATACCCCATTGGGACAACCTACCATATCCGCTCACTTTGTAGGAACACCTTCTGAGGTCCGCCCCCAGGTGTTCACATCAGGAGTAGCCCCTAATATCTTTACTGCTCCTCCGTGCTCCGCCACAACACAGCCTTCGTTGCCCAGGCCCGCTTTTGATCCCTCGGCTTTCACTTTCCAAAATACTATTTTTCAAGCGGAGCCTCCTCAATACCCCATATATACTTATCCGCAGCCACCCCCATTTAAGTTTACACCTGGACAAGATAAAATTTCTAAAGCTCCTGAACAGGACAAAATGGCAAAAAGGATGAGGAGCCTGGAGCAAAGCCTAAAAAACATGCAAGGTTTAAGCGGGCAGAAGAGTGTTTCCTATACTGATCTGTGCATGTTCCCTCACATGCACCTTCCCATGGGATTCAAAACGTCGAATTTTGAGAAATACTATGGGCATGGCGACCCCATTGCTCACCTTAAGAAGTACTGCAATCAATTGCGTAGGGCTGGCGGAAAAGAGGAATTGCTAATGGCTTATTTTGGAGAAAGCTTGGTAGGTATAGCCTCGGAATGGCATATGGATCAGGACATCTCTCGATGGCATATTTGGGACGATCTTGCGAGATTTTTTTCAATAGTTTCAGTACAACATAGACATTGCACCAGACAGGAAGTCCTTGGCAAATTTGAAGAAGAAAACCTCAAAAAGTTTTCGAGAATATGCGATTAAGTGACATGAGCAAGCATCGAGGGTGAAACCTCCAATGGATGAAGTGGAAATGGCCACTGTATTTCTCCAGGCCCAAGAAGCTGGTTACTTCCATAACATGATGTCAGTTATGGGCAAACCATTCGCGGAAGCGATTAAGATAGGTGAGATGGTGGAGAATGGTCTAAAAACAGGTAGAATCTTGAGCCAGTCAGCCATTAGAGCAACCTCCCAAGTCATTCAAGGCGGGTCTGTAGGAATGGCTAGAGTAAGAAGAAAGAAGAAACGTCGATGGCAGCATCTGGGGCAAGAAGATACCACGCTCGTAGACCCATATTCTCGGAAAGAACCCCTCAACATTACTACCCTCACGACGACATGGCTTATGATCCTCAACCATATGTGGTCATGAGTGCTCAACCCTTTTCCCGGCCGCAACCATATGCTAATAGAAATCAAGCTCCATTCCCAAGAAATCAGCCTCCCCACCAAAACCACTATAATCCTTGTCCTCCGTAGAATAACTTTCCTCCCCATGAGCCACCCAGGAGACAAAATTTTACCCCAATTGGTGAATCTTACTCTGATCTATTCCCAAAACTTGTCCAAATGGGTCTACTGCAGTCGGTCCCTCAAACAAGGCATACCCGAGCATCGCCTGCCTTCAGAGCTGGTGTTAGGTGTGCTTATCATTCAGGGGCAGAAGGCCATGAAACAAATGACTGTTGGACACTGAAAAGAGCAGTGGAAAATTTAATAGAGCAAGGAAAAATAGCGCTGAGGGATGAGGATATCCCAAAATGGGTCTACTGCAGCCGGTCCCTCAAACAAGGCATAACCCAGCATCGCCTACGTTCAGAGCCGGTGTTAGTTGTGCTTAACATTTAGGGGCAGAAGGCCATGATACAAATGACTGTTGGACACTGAAATGAGCAGTGGAAAATTTAATAGAGCAAGGAAAAATAGTGCTGAGGGATGAAGATGTCACAAATATGACCAATAATCCACTTCCAGCCCACAATAATGGGCCTGTAATTGGAATGATCTGTGAGGATAAAGAGTTTGATTAGGCATTAAAGGCCATAATCGCTATTGCTGGTGCAGAAAGAAAGCCGAAGGTTGCCCCGAAGCAAGATAAAGGGGAAAAGTAGAACAAAGTCACCAAGACAGAACCAGAAAAGAAAGCTGAAACAAGAACAGAGGCAATACCTCCCAAAAATGGAATTCACTATGTCCCATGAGGCCGCCAAAAAAAAGAGCTGGTTGTGAGCTTTCCAAAGAATTTGAATTGAAAAAGGGAACACAAGTGTACGAACCCAAGCAAGCCTATGTGGTGCGGGGGACAATTAAACCACCTTGGCTGAATGAGCCAGTGATTATTGGATGCATACCACAGAAGCCTATGATGAACCTCGCTGCAGTTGCATGGAATTATCATCAGACGGTGGTTACGTATAAAGGAAAAGAAATCTTGGGAGAGCTTCCAGAAAATGCCCCCATTGAGAAGTATTCAAACATAGAAGAAGTAAACAATGTCACCAGAAGGCGTTTCCCACCTAAGAAGCCTGTAAGTGCTGAGGAAGGAGAAGCTTTCTTTTAGAAGATAAAGATGGCCGACTATGAGGTGGTCGATCAATTGCGAAAGTATCACGAACAAGTGTCCTTGCTGTCATTGCTGATGAAATCCCCTGAGCATCAAAAGGTTTTAATGAAAACTCTGAATAAAGCATACGTGCCAGTTGAAACCTTGGTGGAACAACTAGAAAGGATGGCGTAAAGGTTCTTTGCTGTCAATCAGATTTCATTCAGCAAAAACGACCTGCCTCCAGAAGGAGCTGCTCACAACAAAGCCTTGCATTTAATCGTCAAATGTGAGGGATATTATGTAAAGCGAGTCATGGTAGACGGAGGTTCGGGGGTAAACATTTTCCCACTCTCCACACTGCAGCTTATGGAAATCGGGACTGGAAGGATTCGTCCCAACAAGGTCTGTGTGAGAGCCTTTGACGGCATCAAAAGAGATACCATTGGAGAAATTGACCTAATCTTGACTATTGGCCCGGTGGATTTTGAGGTGACTTTTCAATTGCTAGACATGGGCACGTCTTATAATTTTCTTCTGGGAAGGCCTTGGATCCTTGCCGCAGGAGCTGTACCTTCAACCCTCCACCAAATGGTGAAATTTGAATATTAGGATTAGAAAATTGTGGTTCATGGAGAAGATGAACAGTCAATCTATCGGGACCCATCTGTCCATGCCTAGAAGCGAGGGAAGGTAGTGAACACATAGTTTACCAAGCATTCGAAGTTGTGGTGGCGGATTAGCATGAAGAAGGAAATCCTTGACCCCAACCCTTTTTATCTAATGCCTCGATTATGGTGGCCAAGGAAATGATCAGACATGGTTTCAACCTAGGGAAGGGCCTTGGAAAAGCTCTGCAAGGAATATCTGAGTTGGTGACTCTGCCTACGGCTGAGAAGTTCTTCGGGATAGGTTTCCACCTACCCCAGATGATATAAAGTGGACATATGAGAGAAAGAAGGAGGGATAGGTCTTGCCACAACCACTGACACATTTGTATGAAACCTTTGTCAAGTCGAAGTACAGAGATGCGGAAGATGATGAGGTTTTCACAGCTGAAGAAATTGAGGAAATATGTGCGGTAATGAAAAAAATACTCTACGAAACCCATATGGTTCAGCCGGGAGAGGTCAATAGCACCACTAAGGTGTTATACACGGGACCAAGCGCCAAGCTTCAAAATTGGAAGGCTACACCATTTCCGACCAGGCAGGAGTCCCGGTAGACCTGTCCTGCTACTTTTTCTGCATCCCGAGTTATTCAAGGGTGTAACTCGGATGTTTTTTAGTATCTTGTCTTTAAATTTCCTAATGTAAACCCTGCTATCTTCCCAATTTCAAGAAATGAAATCAATATTTCATCGTCCATATTCTCTTTATTCTTTTTGATTTCTGTTATTTTCCTCTTTTATTTTTTCTTTTTAGTTATAATAATGCGGCTTTAAATAACATGACATGCTTGCAGACTTCATGCCCAGATTCAAACACATTGTCTAATTGCGAAATAATGAACCAAGAACTGGAATATGATGAAGAAGAGGCTTTTAGGGAATAAATCGAGAATTGGAACAATTTGAGAATAAACCTAAGCCAAACTTGAATGATACTGAGTCAGTTAACTTGGAAACTTCTGAAGAAATTCTGGAAACAAAAATAAGCATTCACACGGATGAGAAAACTCGGGATGCAATAATCCAACTTCTGTTTGAGTTTAAAGATGTGTTTGCTTGGTCGTATGATGATATGCCAGGGCTGAGTGTTGATCTAGTAGTTCATAAGTTGCCAACTTACCCCGATTGCCCTCCAGTCCAGCAAAAGCAGAGAAAGTTTAAAACTGACATCAGTGATAAGATCAAAGAAGAAATCACGAAACAGCTGAAAGCAAGGATAATCCGAGTAGTTCGGTACACTACATGGTTTGCTACTATAGTCCCAGTTCCAAAGAAAGATGGGAAGACCCGAGTGTGCGTGGATTACAGAGATTTGAACAAGGCAAGTCCCAAAGACAACTTCTCTTTGCCCAACATCCACATCCTTGTTGATAACTGCGCCAAGCATGAGATACAATCCTTCGTGGATTGTTACGCAGGATATCACCAAGTGTTGATGAATGAAGAAGATGCAGAAAAAATAACCTTCATCACACCTTGGGGTACATATTGCTATAGAGTCATGCAATTTGGTCTGAAGAATGCTGGAGCAACTTATATGAGGGCCATGACTGCCATTTTCGATGATATGATGCATCAGGAGATAGAGGTATATGTGGACGACGTAATCATCAAGTCCGGACTCAGGATGATCACGTTAGAGATTTGAGAAAATTTTTTGAGCGGTTGCGCAAGTATAATCTAAAGCTAAACCTGGCTAAATGTGCATTTAGGGTCCCATCGGGCAAACTTTTAGGTTTTATAGTCAGTAGGAGAATTATCGAGTTGGACCCAACAAAGATAAAGTCTATCCGAGATCTGCCTCCTCTGAGGACTAAGAAAGATGTGACGAGCTTGTTGGGCAGATTAAACTATATCAGCCGATTCATTGCTCAGCTGACATCCACATGTGAGCCCATATTCAAGTTACTAAAGAAAGATGCAGAAGTCAAATGGACAGATGATTGTCAAGAAGCCTTCGACAAGTTTAAAGAATATTTGTCAAATCAGCCAGTCTGAGTCCCACCAGAGCCAGGGACACCTCTTTTCTTGTATATGACGGTCTTGGAAAATTCTTTTGGATGCATCCTCGGGCAACACGATGTAACTGGGAGGAAAGAACAAGCAATCTACTACCTGAGCAAGAAGTTCACCAGTTATGAAGCTGAATATACTCTGTTGGAAAGAACCTGTTGTGCTTTGACCTGGGTTGCTCAGAAGCTGAGACATTATCTTCAAGCTCACACTACCTACCTCATAACTAGGTTGGATCCTTTGAAATACATATTCCAAAAATTGATGCCCAAAGGGAGATTAGCAAAGTGGCAGATTCTGCTTACTGAATTTGACATAGTCTATGTCACTCGCACGGCGATGAAGGCCCAAGCGTTGGTAGATCATTTGGCTGAAAATCCAGTTGACGAAGAATACCAACCATTGAGCACCTACTTCCCATATGAGGAGATAAATTTAATAGATGCAATCTCTGACGACACTCGTGCTTGGAAAATGTTCTTTGATGGAGCGGTAAATGCTAAAGGTGTGGGAATTGGAGCAATCTTAATTTTACCCACTGGACAGCACTATCCGGCCACAGCCAGGCTGCGGTTTTTTTGCACAAATAATATGGCTGATTATGAAGCCTGCATCATGGGCATGAATATGGAAATTGATCAAGACGTTGAAGAGTTATTGATTATGGGAGATTCAGATCTGATTATCCGACAAGCCTAGGGAGAGTGGGAGACCCGAGATGTTAAGCTTCTTCTATATCAGCAACATGTGGAGGATCTCAGAAAGCGGTTCGAGTCAATAGAATTTAGGTACATCCCTCGGTGTCACAATGAATTAGCTGATGCACTCGCCACTCTGGCCTCAATGCTACCCTACCCAGGCAATGCCCATATTGATCCCCTGGAAATCCAAGTCAAGGAAAGGCATGGTTATTGAAACATGGTTGAGACAGAACCAATCACCCAGCCATGGTATCATGACATCAAAAGTTTTTTGAAGACATAAGAATACCGCGAGCAAGCCACCGGATATCAAAAGAGAACCATTAGACGACATGCGAGTGGTTTCTTCTTAAGTGGCAATGGCTTGTACCAAAGGACCCCGGATCTTAACTTGTTAAGATGTGTTGACGCCGAGTAAACTGGAAGGATTATGCATGAAGTCCAAGCGGGAGTGTGTGGACCTCACATGAATGGGTATGATTTGGGAAAGAAAATCCTTCGAGTAGGGTATTACTGGATGACCATGGAAAAAGGACTGCTTTAGTCTGTCCGGAAATTCCATCAGTGTCAGGTGCATGGTGATATGATTCATGCACCTCCAATAGAACTGCATCCCATGTCAGCACCTTGGCCATTCGTTTCCTGGGGCATGAACGTCATTGGGCCGATCGAGCCAAAGGCCTCAAATGGACATAGATTCATATTGGTTGCCATTGACTACTTCACGAAGTTGGTTGAAGCCATCACTCTTAAATCAGTCAACAAGAAAGCTATGGTAGACATTGTGCACTTTAATCTTATCTACCATTTCGGCATTCTTGCAACTATCATCACAGACAATGCTACGAACCTGAATAGTCGTTTGATGGAAGAGGTATGTGAACAATTCAAAATAACGCATAGGAACTCTACTCCCTAACGGCCCAAAGCCAATGGTGCTGTTGAAACAGCTAACAAGAACATCAAAAAGATTTTGAGAAAGATGATTAAGAGCTCCAGACAATGGCATAAAAAGCTGCCTTTTGCATTACTGGGATATCGCACCATTTGCGTACTTCGGTAGGAGCAACCCCATACCTGTTAGTTTATGGAAATGAGGCTGTTATACCATCAGAGGTAGAAATCCCTTCGCTCAGGATAATCATTGAAGCAGAAATTGAGGATAGTGAATGGGTCAAGGCTCGTCTAGAACAGTTGTCTTTAATTGACGAAAAATGGATGGCTCAGTCTGTCACAGGTAGTTATACCAATAAAGAATGGCCCGCGCTTATAACAAGAAAGTATAGCCCAGGAATTTTGAAGTGGGACAACTTGTGTTAAGATGCATTCTTCCTCATCGCCAGGAAGCGAAAGGAATAATTTCTCCTAATTGGAAGGGTCAATACATCATCTGAAAGATATTGTCGAGAGGAGTATTGTATCAGGGAGACATCGAAGGAAATGATCCCGAAGCATCTGTGAATGCAGACACAGTAAAAAGGTACTATGTCTAGGCCTTCTGCGGTAATGACTTTGTGCAGTTGAGATGACGAAGGCTTTCGTTTCCGCTACCCAAACACTTTCAACCCTTTTGCAAACCCATTTGAGCCGGTTACTCTCCTTTGATTACCCTCTTTGGTACCCGAAAGTTCTATTGAAAAAAAGAGAAAAAGAAAAGAATAAAGAAAAGAAAAAGAAAAAAAATGATAAAAATGAAAAAAAAATGAAAAATGATGAAAAGAAAAATAAAAAAACAAAACAAATGTTTCCTTGAACTACGTTTGACTTGATTCCGAAAGGATACGTAGGCAGCCTCTCTCTGGTGTTCAGTCACACCAAAACAAAAATCCCAATTCTCTCAAAAAGTGAAACTGGGGCAGATGATTTAATGGCTCGGCCATGAGCCCACCAAAACAGTTCCAACGTTGTAATTCCATCCAAGATTCTCTTTACCCAAAAACTTGGTTCAAGTCCTTCTGATCAATTGGCAAAGGCGCGGGAATTGAAAAATATCATTGTTAGAATCTGATGCAATCCAAAAATGGGAGAAATAAAATGAGAGAGTCTTATCGGTGAAAATCTACGGGCACCATAAGGCGACGGTGAGTAGAGAAATTGAAAATGAGAGAGTCTTCTTAATGAAAACTCGTAAAGAGCCCTATCGGGCGACGGTGAGAAGAGAAATGAGAGAGGTCGATTGGCGAAAACCCGCAAAGGGCGCTGTCGGCCGAAAAGAAGATATCTCACCACTAAAAGAGTCCTGGCAAGGTTCCCTGGTTTTAAAATATTCATCAATGAGTTTACGAGAATGTTGGGAAAGTTTGTGCGGTTCGGGCATCCAGTCCAAGAAGCATGTCATGTTAATTTGAAGCCGGCATACACCCTCTAGATAAGTCCTTCTTTTCCTCCGAAAGGGACGCTTCTCTTTAAAATCATCATCTTTCCTTTTGCTTACTTTTTCCTTGAATCCCTTTTGGTTTAACTCTATTTCTGAAACTATTACAAAGAAAAGGTGGCAGGACTAGTTTTACAGGGCTTTGCCTAGCAAAAGTTAAAGAAAAATACCCAGCCTCAGCGGGTGCATCAAGCCAATTCTGACTGGCCATGATTGTTGGTGCTTTCAAAGCAAAGATATGGAAGAGGAAAGAAAGTCGAGGACAAAGGTTCTAAGAGTAAAGTAAAGTGAAAGGGCAGAGCCCCACGCGGGCAAGTCATCATGAAATCCTGAAAGTTTAAGTCCTGCGGTTTGAAAGAGGGAACAGTCTTCAGAACCAACAAGTAGCAGAGGGTCTTGACAAAATCTAGGTCGGGATTAGGCAATCAAGGCCACAAAACCAACCACCGTTTCAAACTAACAAATTGTTCTTTGTTTGAAAATTGAAACAGGTGCAATCCAGGTAACCGCGCAAGAGCAGGTGCAGCCAAAAGAAAAGAAATGCGCAAGTGATGAAACAACTTTGTAGAAAATAATCAATACAAAAGGGAAGTTTCCTCCAAGTTCTTTCCTACATCTTATCAAAACAAAAAAAAATAAATAAAAAAAGGAGAAAATCCCAAAAAGAGGATAGTTTAGGATTCCCAACATCCACTTGGTACTTTATTAGCCAACATTAGGGCTCCAATCCCTGAGTTGGGTGTTTTTCCTTTAGCCAACATTAGGGCTCCAATTCCTGAGTTGAACATTTTTCCTTTAGCCAACATTAGTGCTCCAGTACCTGATTTGAGCGTTTTTCCCTTTAGCCAACATTAGGGCTCCAATCCCTGAGTTGAGCATTTTTCCCTTAGCCAACATTAGGGCTTCAATCCCTGAGTCGAGCATTTTTCCCTTTAGCCAACATTAGAGCTCCAATCCCTGAGTTGAGCGTTTTTCCCTTTAGCCAACATTAGGGCTCCAATCCCTGAGTTGAGCGTTTTTCCCTTTAGCCAACATTAGGGCTCCAATCCCTGAGTTGAGCATTTTTTCCTTTAGCCAAAATTAGGGCTCCAATCCCTGAGTTGAGCGTTTTTCCCTTTATCCAACATTAAGGCTCCAATTCCTGAGTTGAGTGTTTTTACCTTTTGCCAACATTAGGGCTCCAATCCATGAGTTGAGCTTTTTACCTTTAGCTAACATTAGGGCTCCAATCCCTGAGTTGAGCGTTTTCCTTTACCCAACATTAGGGCTCCAATCCCTGAGTTAAGCATTTTTCCTTTAGCCAACATTAGGGCTCCAATCCTTGAGTTGAGCGTTTTTCCCTTTAGCCAACATTAGAGCTCCAATCCCTGAGTTGAGCATTTTTTCCCTTAGCCCCAATCCATGAGTTGAGCATTTTTCCTTTGTTAGCCAACATTAGGGCTCCAATCCTTGAGTTGAGCGTTTTTCCTTTAGCCAACATTAGGGCCCGAATACCTGAGTTGTGCATTTTTCCCTTAGCCAACATTAGGGATCCAATCCCTAAGTTGAGCATTTTTCCCTTTAGCCACTATTAGAGCTCCAATCCCTGAGTTGAGCATTTTTCCCTTTAGCCAACATTAGGGCTCCAATCCCTGAGTTGAGCACTTTTCCTTTAGCAAACATTAGGGTTCTAAGCACTGAGTTGAGCGCTTTTCCTTTAGCTAACATTAGGGCTCCAATCCCAAAGTTGAGCGTTTTTCCCTTTAGCCAACATTAGGGCTCCAATCCCTTAGTTGAGCGTTTTCCCTTTAGCCAACATTAGGGCTCCAATCTCTGAGTTGAGAGTTTTTTCCTTAGCCAACATTAGGGCTCCAATCCCTAAGTTGAGTGTTTTTCCCTTTAGCCACTATTAGGGCTCCAATCCCTAAGTTGAGCATTTTTCCCTTTAGCCAACATTAGGGCTCGAATACCTGAGTTGAGCGTTTTTTCCTTTAGCCAATATTAGGGCTCCAATCCCTGAGTTGAGCGTTTTTCCCTTTAGCCAATATTAGAGCTCCAATCCCTGAGTTGAACATTTTTCTCTTTAGCCAACATTAGGGCTTCAATCCCTGAGTTGAGCGTATTCCTTTAGCAAATATTAGGGCTCCAATCCCTGGGTTGAACATTTTTCCTTTGGCCAACATTAGGGGTTCAATCCCTGAGTTGAGTGTTTTTCTTTTAGCCAATATTAGGGCTTCAATCCCCGAGTTTAGCATTTTTCCTTTAGCCAACATTAGGGCTCCAATCCTGAGTTGAGCGTTTTACCTTTTTTCAACATTAGGGCTCCAATCCCTGAGTTGCGCCTTTTTAGACATAGGGCCTCCAATCCCTAATTTGTTCTATCATAGATGAATACAATTCTTGAAAATGAAAAAAAAAGGAAAAAAAACAAACATAAAAAAGAAGAAAAAAAAGAAAGAAAGAGAGAATGAGTTCAAACTTTGTCACAAATAACTCACGAAATTTTCCTAGTGAAAACTAGGGTAGAAAATTTCGTTCGTTTGTTGTTTTGGTGTCTGAGCAGGTTCGACATCGAGGCACAGGTGTTCAAGATGACTAAAAGAATGAGTCTCAATCCAGAATAAAGAAAAGAAGAAAAAAAACAACAAAAAGAAGTGAATTCAAAATGCCGAAGTGAACGGAGATGCGGACTGCTCAAAACTTGATTGAACGATCTCCGCCTGTCCCGCTTTGTCACACTGCTGAAGAAAGAATCGACACCTATAGCTTGTGAGCATCAAGATTCAGATCGGAGTCCACGGCAAAATCAGCTAAGACTCAAGATCAAGCTTCAAGAGATATATTGATAGGAATCTTGTAACTCACAGTTGATAGGCATAGCTAGCTTTGCTTTGGTTTTCCTTTTGGTATAATAAGGAGATCAGCAAACAGTAGCAGCAGCAACAACAGTGAAATCACAGCTCGTGGTAGTCCCAGCTACCAAAACTTCTAGAACTACACTGACCTAATTATTTTATAGCCAAAGATATGTAGGAAACCTGTGAAGCAAGGTTCGGTCAGACATTTTTCAAAATGCTTCTCATGGAGTGCCAAGCAAGCAAAAATCTCTCATGTTTGCTCAATCATCTTTGCCCAAAAATCCTTCGTGTCTCCGAGCAAAGAGGGGCAACTGTGAGCATGTAATTTTTTCCTTGCTTGAATTATTCCTATAGAATTCTTAAAATTAGGATTTTTCTTTTATTATTTGAATTTTAGGGAATTAATTGCATGATTTTGTGTGCATTTTTAAGTGATATAATTCATAAAAATACAAAAATAGTATACTTGCATTTTGGACCCAATTTCTATATTTTATTTAATTAACATTACAAAAAAATTGAAGAAAAAAACAAAAGCAAAACAAAAAATAGTCCTTTTTTGCATTTTTACTTTTAATTTTCGATTTTTTTTCTTTCCTTAGTTTTCTTTTAAATTAGGATTTAGTTAATTTTGAAAATTAATTAGTTTAATTTAGATTTAAATCAGGTCTTTGTTATTTTTAATTTTGTATTTAACAAAATATAAAAAAAATGAAAAAAATGGAAAAAAGAAAAGAAAATGAAAAAATTAAAAGATCTTAATAAGGACCCATGTTTTGGGCCAGTTTCTGAATAAATCAGTAGCCCAAATGAAGCCAACCCGGTCTCAACCAAGCCCAAACCCAAAATCTCTCCCGGTCCAACCCCCAAGATCATAAAACGACGTTGTTTTGGGCTCATTCAATCAGGACCATCGAGGTTTCTTGATCGGACGGTCCTGAAGCCCCCATCCATAAGTATTTAAGTGTCCAAACGTCACCACCCCCCAAGAACCCCCTGCCTCACCATCTCTCAGAAATCTCTAACCTACCGGTGTAACGCCACCGCTGTCTACCGTCCGCCACCGGCCGGAAATCGCCTCCGCCGACGGCGATTCTCCGATGACCCCCAAAATTACACCATACCTTCCCCTTCACCTCCCCATTCTATATCCACCCTCTGTTTTCTTCGAATCCCTCATGAACTTTTCGAATATTCAAAACAGTGGTCACCGCCTCCGCCATGTCCGGCGGCACCACCTCCAAATCTCACCAAATCAACACCATATGACCTCCTTACCCTCTCATTACAAATCCACAGCCCATAGCCTTTGAATCATCCCTAAATTTCTTAATTTTTAAATCAAAGAGCAGCAGAACCCTAGAATGTCGAAGCATTTGAATTCTTCCCAATTTCTTGAGTCCAATGTTGGATTCGAGTCACGAAATAATGTTTTCGTTTGTTCTTGGTGAAGAACAAATGTTTAACATCATTCCGAGGCTCGAATCGGAGTCCAGCCTTGTTCAACCATGCGTGGGTGAGTCTTCCTATTTTTTCCTTTATTATTTGAAATTCCCTGTTGTTAAAAAACTAGTTTAAACTTTGTTTTCTGTTAATTCGTTCGTCATGCAGTGTTTGGTTCTATTAACATAGGCTTTAAGTCTTTAATTTTTATTTCTTATTGATTATTTTAGTTAGATAACTCAATTAGTGTATCTGCATGCTCGTTGATTCTTGTTTTCCTGTATTCTTAGATTTTTGCTTTTGATTTCTTTTTTCTGTTTATATTGACTCTATGTAATTTCGTTTGTTCTTAATTTTTGGTTTGACTTAATTCTGTCCCTTCATATTTGATTCCTTAGTTAATTCTAAATTTTTTGATAATTATTTTGAAGCCCGAAAGAGGTTAGTTGAACTGTTGGGGATTAATTTAAGCTTAAATTAGGTTTAGTTTAATTTTTGGACGTTTTTGTTAATTGAAGTGTTGTTTGATTGTTGCTAAACATTTCTAGGCCCTTATTAGTTAACCATGGTCAATTTTGACCAAGTTTAAAAGGGCTAGGGTTAGTTTTGACATAGGTTAGTAATTTTAGGACTAATTCAAGGGTAATTTTGGTATTCCAAATAAGAGAATCCTGCAGTAACTGAATTGGAACTCCTAGAACCTTCTAGATTGGGGTTCTAATTTGAAATTCAAGAACTTGGTAGTATAACTTGACCAGCAAGTCATAAACTAAAGGACTAAGTAGCTAAAAACTAAAAATTAATAAGGGGGCATGGGTACAAAAGGAAAATCTGAATGCAGCCCTAATTTTGTCTATAAAAGGGCAGTGCCTTGCCTTACAATACAAGTTTTACAGATCTGAAAAATTCAAAAAAAAAGTTTAGAGAGCTAGAAGTCTGAAATATTCAAAAATTCAAAAGTTCTTAGATCCAAAAAATCTTCCAATTCAAAAATCCAAAAGTTAGAAGCCTAGAGGGAATCTGAAATTTGAAATTCAAATCTCAAAACCAAAAACAAACCTGAAAGCTGAAAGTTCGAGAGTTCTAAAGCTTGAAAATACTAGGATTCAAAAAAATAAAATAAAAAAGTTCTGCAAAATTGGAGAGAGTTTGAGTATCTAGAGTTTAGGTTTTAGATTCCCATTGCCTGGTTGCTCTTCAACTGATTTCAGCACTGAAATTTGAATCTCATGTTACTACTAATCCAAAACTTACTCTTTGTGTGGCATTATCCAGGTATTCCTTTGAGCTATGTCTGAGGATTATTTTTTGCACATGTAAAGGATTCAAGAATCATGCAAATGAAGAATATATTGAAGTCGAATTGATGTTGAATGTGCTGCTGTTATTTGATTATGATCCTAGTCTAAATCTAGAGCCATGAATGCCAATAGATACCTATTATTGTTTTAGTATAGTTTTAGTTTTGGCTTGTACTTAAATGAACAATGGACTGTGATCATTTATATGCCTGTTTGAATCTTGTCTGAGTTAGCTGAATTCGAATGCATGTAAGCCTATTAGTTAAATTTGCTGGATTTACAAATGTTTAAATTCAGCATATGTTAGATCTAATAAATATCACTAGTTAGTCTGTTAGTTTGAGCTGTTTGACCATGACACTACCTATTAATGAGCATCAAAAACGAATTTCTACAGTCATATGGCTAGGACGTCTTTACAAGGATGCAAGTCTGCAACTATATTATTTTTATGAATGATTTTATTTGTGTTTTGCTGAAACCAGTATTTATATTCTAGATAATCATGTTTTTGAAATTCAATAACATAATTAGAACTAAATCTCTTGAATGTGTGGCTAAGTGTTGAAGTGTGGCTAGCACCTTAAGAAGTGGAATTTGGCCTTATCTCTACATCCCAATAACTAGTTACCCTTTTAAAGAAGGCCCAGAATATTTTTATAAGGTAAAAACAGGCCTCCAGATAATCCATCACGTTCAGACCAGGTGCCTGAAGCATAATTAACATAACAAATTTCAACCTGGAGCACTGGGCCTCTCCTTCAGGCCCAACTCCATCAAATGTGTGTTCTGATGCCTAATAGTTAGAATATAAACCCATAGCCCATTTCACAAAAACCGATATATTTTTCCAGTTTTGGGATAGTTTTCGAAGCCCAAGGTACTGAAGATCTGAATCCATACTCAAGGTCATTAGTTTAATTTTATAACACGGGCCTGGGCCTTCCAAGTTAAGTAGCAAATTTGAATTAAGCGGTCTTCAATCATGGAGATCCGTTTGTTTGAGTTTGAACTTGATCATGAGGCCCAAGTTTGCGTGAATGCTCTTAACGATAATAAATTTGCAATGCTAATTAATTAGGCCTTTTAGAGACAATCCTTAAGAGAGAAGAATAGTTCCTTTTAGGATGGCCTTTAAAATAAATCGAGGTGCGCCGTACCAAACATATTCATAAATCACGTAGCCCTCTTTAAATGCTTACATTAAAATACTTAGAAATTGGGACGTGCCATTTAGCAAATTTTCATGGCCTCCCTCAAAGTTAATAACACGGTAGTTGCTTTAAGCGTGTTATTAAATAATTTTACCTTCCTAAACTGGGGTGTGAATTTCATGTGACCCAAATCCAAATCCTAAACATTGGATAAAATGTGTTTCGGGTCCGGGTACATTTCATGTGACGTGATCCAAAAATGCGTTTATACGACGTTCAATCTTCCTTAAAAATCAAGTAAAAGCGGTAAATAATTTTAAAATTTCACTATAGGATGACCGTGTATGAAAATTATATAATAGGCGAATTATAATAGTTTAAGCGACTGTGCTAGAACCACGGGATCCAGGGGTGCCTAACACCTTCCCCCGGGTCAACAAAATTCCTTAGTCAGAATTTCTGGTTCGCAGACATCATTTGGAAAGTTGAAATTTCCTCTATTTGGGATTCAAGATAAATCGGTGGCTTGGGACACCAAAAGCCAAACATGTCCCAAGTGGCGACTCTGAAATAAATAAATAATCTCATTTCGAATAATGTCACCTAAATTGGAAAAACTCCCTTATACACTATCCTTCGGGGTAGATGTGTAAAAAAGGAGGTGTGACACTAATGAGCCTACGCGAACTGGGGGATTTGATCGACAAGAGCATGTAACCTGAAGGGAGTCCTTCCGAGACCAAATAGATTAGGATTACTTGCTTTTCAAATGTAATAAGTCCAAGTGCCAATAGTAACTTATCTTTTTCTATTATCTTAGTATCATTTTGGGATTCGTCTATTTTTATATTATGAAATAAGGCATTTGTCGGCTTAAAAGTTCTTCAAATCTATTTGTCGCTAGACCTATCTCGAGCACAACGAGGCTGCCAAATTAGGCCTTATATTTCCGCAATATGTGTTTAAATAATGCAAACATTTTAGAACCCTTACTAACTTGTTTGCCTTTTGTTTTTCCTTTATTTTGATTATTCTCATCCCCTGAGGTTGGTTCGCTCATACTGGCATCATCAACATACCTAAAGGTCTTCCATATCCTCCTCTTCCAAGAGATCCTAAAGGTAAAGGAAAAAGTCAGAATAGATGGACTGCAGGAGGAGGAGGAGAAGGAAGAAGGCCTCACCATTCAGACTGCAAAGGGAGCTGTTCTCAGAAACTGGACCGCCGCACCATCCCGATCCCTCTGAGTCTCTGGGTAGCTTTGTAGAATTTACTTCTATAAGCCATTCTAGGCATTTAAGATTTCCCGTCATTTTACATGTTTCAAAGTGAATTCTTGATTCATCCAGCCGTACTATGTCAAGACAATTTTTCAAGTTTTAATCAAATGCATTTGTTCTTTATTATTTACTACTATCTTTACATTTTCTTTACTACATCATTATTATTACTTTTCCTTATGTACCAGTAACTGTGACATGTAATGAGGCAATGCAACATGAGAATAGTTATTCAGAGAAAGAGGATAAGATACCTGAGGAAATTGTCAGGGAGGTTGAAAATTTTGAGAATAAGCCTAAGTCCAATCTGGATGAGACCGAAGTAGTAAATTTGGAAAATGCAGAGACCGTTAAAGAGACCTACATCAGCATTCACTTGTCACCAATAGATAAGGAGGAATACATTTGTTTCCTAAAAGAATATGAGGATATTTTGCATGGTCATACGACGATATGACCGGTTTGATCACATCTATAGTAGCCCACAAGTTGCCTACTAATCCGATGTGTATGCCAGTCAAGTAGAAACTCTGAAAGTTCAAACCAGACATGAGCCTGAAAATCAATGAGGAGGTTACCAAGCAGATTAAAGACAAAGTTCTAAGGGTGGTTGCGTACCCGGCTTGGTTAGCTAACATTGTGCCAGTTCTAAAGAAGGATGGGAAGGTACGAGTATATGTCGACTACCGAGATTTAAACAGAGCAAGTCCCAAAGATGACTTCCCATTGCCAAATATACATATCGTGATCGATAAATGCGCCAAGTATGAACTTCATTCCTTTGTAGATTGCTTCACAAGTTATTACCAGATTTGGATGGATGAAGAAGATTCAGAGAAGACAGATTTTATTACACCATGAGGTGTATATTTCTACAAGATGATGCCATTCGGTTTGATGAATATTGGGGCCACTTACATGCTAGCCATGAAAACTATCTTCCATGATATGATACACAAGGAAATAGAGGTATATGTGGACGTCATTATAAAATCCAAGAGGGCTACAGATCACATAGCAGATTTGAGGAAATTCTTCGATAGGCTCAGGAGTTACAATTTGAAGTTGAACCCCTCAAAGTTTGCATTCGGGGTTCCTGCAGGAAAGTTATTGGGATTCATTGTCAGTCGCCAAAGGATCGAGCTAGATCCGACTAAAGTCAAAGCTATTTAGGAGTTGCCACCACCTAAAAGCAAAAAGGACGTGATGAGTTTCCTGGGACGACTCAATTACATCAATCAGTTCACAGCGTAGTCCACAGTAATATGTGAGCCCATCTTCAAGATACTGAGGAAGGATGCCGAGATATGTTGGACCAAGGATTGTCAGACATATTTCAACAAGATCAAGGAATACCTATCCACACCGCCAGTTCTGGTCCCGCCTGAACCAGGATGACCTTTACTACTTTATCTATCTGTGTTAGATGGATCCTTCGGATGTGTTTTTGGACAACATGATGAGACAAGAAGAAAGGAGCAAGCCATTTATTACCTGAGTAAGAAATTCATACCATATGAAGCATGGTATTCTCTGCTTGAACACACTTGGTATGCTTTGACCTGGACAACCCAAAAATTGAGGCATTATTTCTATGCCGACACTGCATACCTCATATCCAGGATAGATCCCCTGAAGTATATATTTCAGAAGCCCATGTCTACTGGGAAGTTGCCTAAATGGAAGATATTATTGAGGGAGTTCGACATTGTCTATGTAACTTAAAAGGTGACTAGGGACAAGCCTTGGTAGATCACCTCGCAGAAAATACGGTAGGAGGAGAATACGAACCCTTGAAAACATATTTCTTGATGAGGAATTATCATTCGTAGGAGAAGACATTACCGAAGCATATAACGGGTGGAGGATGTTCCTTGATGGAGCCGTAAATTTCAAAATAGTAGGTATTGGAGTAGTTTTGGTGTCAGAAATGGGTCAACATTATCCCATATATGCTAAACATAGATTTCCCTCCACCAACAATATGGCAGAATATGAAGCCTACATACTAGGGTTCAACATGGCAGTTGACATGAACATTTAGGAGTTGTTGGTGATCGGTGATTCAGATTTTCTTGTGCACCAGGTACAAGGAGAGTGGGCCACCAAGAATTTAAAGATATTTCCATAACTGCACCATGTACATGAATTGAAAAGGATGTCCGCAAAGATAGAATTCCGATATGTGCCCAGAATCCAGAATGAGTTTGCCGACTTATTGGTCACTTTTTCATCCATGATACAACATCGAGATAAGCATTATATTGATCACATTCTAGTGAAGATCCACAATCAGCCTACATACTGTGCTCATGTCGAGGAAGAAGAAGATGGAAAGCCTTGGTTCCATGACATCAAAGAATACTTATCAAAGGGAGAATACCCGGAGCATGCAAATCACACTCGGAAACGCACGCTCCGGAGACTGTCAAATCACTACTTCTATAGTGGTGGGAACTTGTACAGGAGAACTCCTGACTTGGGTCTTCGAAGATGTGTTGACGCAAAGGAAGCTTCTAAGTTACTTGGGGATGTGCATGTTGAGACCTGTAGTCCACACACGAATGGTTTCATCTTGGCTAAGAAGATACTCAAGGTAGGTTACTTTTGGATGACCATGGAGATAGATTGTATTCAGAATGTCCACAAATGCTTTCAATGTCAAGTGCATGCCGACATGATAAAAGTACCGCCAAACGAGCTCAACGCAACAAGCTCACATTCGCTATTCGCCGCATGGGGAATGGATGTTATTTGTCTAATTGAGCCCACTACTTCAAACGGACATAGGTTTATTCTGGTCTTTATCGATTATTTCACAAAATGGGTCGAATTTGCGTCTTACAAAGCCGTAACCAAGAAGGTCATCGCAGATTTTGTCAAAGATCGTATTATCTGCCGATTCGGAGTTCCCGAGTCCATTATTACTGACAATGCTGCCAACCTTAACCGTGATCTAATGAAAGCTATATGTGAAGCTTTCAAAATCAAGCACAAGAATTTCACAGCCTATAGACCTCAGATGAATAGAGCCGTAGAAGCCGCCAATAAAAATGTCAAGAAGATACTAAGGAAGATGGTAGAGAACCACAAACAATGGCACGAGAATTTACCTTTTGCTCTATTGGGATACCATACTACGGTTCGCACATCAACCGAGGCAACTCCTTACATGTTGGTTTATGGTACAGAGGCTCTCATCCCAGCCGAGGTGGAGATTCCTTCTCTAAGGATAATACAGGAAGCTGAACTTAGCGATGCAGAGTGGATAAGAAGTCTCTATGAACAATTGGCTTTTATCGATGGAAAGTGGATGAATGCAGTATGTCACGGCCAACTTTATCAGAACAGAATGTCTAGAGCTTTTAACAAAAGGGTCAAACCAATATAGTTTGCACCAGGACAACTGGTATTAAAGAAAATCTTCCCTCATGAAGATGAGGCCAAAGGGAAATTCTCTCCCACCTGGCAAGGTCCGTACATGGCCCGTAGGATGCTAACAGGGAGGAGCGCTCATACTTGCAGAAATGGATGGAGAAATCTGGCCAAAACCGATCAATTCAAACGTAGTCAAACGATACTATGCCTAGATTATTTTACATTTGTTCATCTGATGTAATTGAATTATGCTTGACCTGATTTTCGTTTAAAAGGGGATACGTAGGCAGCCTTATGGGTTCGGTCATATCATAATAAAATTCTCATTTTCCCGCAAGATCAGAAACTTGGACAGAATTTTGAGGAGGACTCTCAAAATTGCGGAACAATCCAACGCCAATACATGTCAGACAGTCAGAAATCGGTTAAGAAACTGGGGCAGAATTTTGAGAAGGATTCTCAAAATTCCAAAGAAGGTTCAGCAAGGCTTATTTTCTGCAAATAGTTAAAAATCATCTGCCAAACTGGGGCCGAATTTTGAGGAGGACACTCAAAATTCCAATATAAGAGAGTGCAATCCCTTTGAAATGTGTCACAGTCGCTAGTTCGTCAAAAATTACTTGATATATCAATACTCTTCCAAAACGATTCTATTTTATCAATAATTGCATATTTTCAAAAAATTTATTTCCATAATAGTCAGGTATCACCTAGGGGAACTCGAAAGGCTTTCAAAAATAGAGCAAAGTAAGACCAGTGGATGAATCACGAACCAACCTCCCCTCACAAAACTCACAATTATTTTTGAACGCAGGCATATTTAACGTAACGGTAGCATTCGCAAAACATGTATACACGAAAATAATTCACCATCAGTCAGGCCATTAGACATCGAATACATCTCCAGCAAAGACATACGCTATTCTTATTTGCTAATTGCTCTTTGCATGGGACTTATACGTGTCCCCGTACTTGCATGAGGCTAATCCTTGCCTCCCTATTGGCACGAGTCTAATCCTTGACTCCATACTTGCATGAGTCTAATATTTGACTCTACATTTTCATGAGTCTAATACTGGACTCCATACTTGCATGAGTCTAATCCTTGACTCCATATTTGCATGAGTCTAATCTCTGACTCCACATTTGCATGAGTCTAATCCTTGACTCCATAATTGCATGAGTCTAAACTCTGACTCCACATTTGCATGAGTCTAATCCTTGACTCCATATCTACATAAGTCTAAGCATTGCCTTCCATTTGCATAGGGATTAATCTCTGTCCCTCTTTGCATGAGATTAAGCTCTACCTCCATATTTGCATAAGGCTAAACACTTCCTTCTCTCCAATGTTGCATGAGTCTAATCCCTGACTCCATATTTGCATGAGGCTGATCCTTGCCTCCCCTATTTGCATGAGGCTAATCTTTGCCTTTCCATTTGTATGAGGCTAATCCTTGCTTTCTTATTTGCATGAGGCTATCCGTGCCTCCCCATTTGCATGAGTCTAATCCCTGACTCCATATTTGCATAAGGCTAATCCTTGCCTCCATATTTGCATACGGCTAATACTTGCCTTCCCGATTTGCATGAGGCTAATCCTTGCCTCCCCTAATTTGTATGAGTCTAATCCTTGACTCCCTACTTGCATGAGTCTAATCCTTGACTCCCTACTTGCATGAGTCTAATCCTTGCCTTCCCAATTTTCATGAGGCTAATCCCTGCCTCCCCCGTTTGCATGAGTCAAATCCTTGACTCCCTATTTGCATGAGGCTAATCTCTGCCTCCATATTTCCATGAGGCTAATCCTTGCCTCCCCGTTTGCATGAAACCAAACACTGTCCCTCCTTGCACAAGTATTGCTCTGCTTTTAGTACTGTTCGTTTGCTTGCGATTGGGCTAAGCTCTGCCCTCCATTTCACAAGACTAAGCCTTGTTTTGTTAACATCATACTGTTGCATATCATGGGCTGAAATATTGCCAATCTATCCAAAGGCATCATAGTCTAAAGGCATCATCCTCATAGCCAGAAGACACCATGTCATGTCCTGAGGATCCCTCAAATTTGCATATAATTATTCAAAGGCGTCATGATTTAGAGGCACTATCTTCATGGCTCGAGAACACCATTTTATAGCTTGTCAATCTCTTATCAAGCAGTACATGGCCCAGGACGTCTTGGTCCAAGGACGTCATCCTTAACCGTCCAAAGACAACTTGTATAGTCCAACAAGAACTTGCATCATGTTTAAAGTTATGCACCATATACACTTGTATTGCTTCTATTTGCACGTAACCCGGCGAGCAATGACTATCCCAGCGGGAGCGATCCCGCCCCAGTTCTCCCGACCATATCAAAAAACTACCTCTTCCATAAGGTCGTTCTTTAATCCAGCCTTAGATGTTGCGTCCGTTATTGTAATGACTTCATTGGTATACTCCGTTGATGGATCCGGAATTACATATGGCCTGATTCCTGTAAGATCTGGGATATGTAGGCTACTCGAAAAATCGAAGTTCGGCCTCCGTCTTTCAAAGCATCCCATCCGATCAAAATTGGCCATCATTTCTTTACCTGAAAACTCTTTCATCCTTCCCAGGTAAAGAGGGGCAGCTGTTGATACCCAATTTTTCCCTATATATTTTTAAAATATTCAAAATAACATATATATGCACAAGGTTTTTATAAAATTTTCCATAATTTTAAGAGTTTAAATAAATTTATTTTCTCCCCTTTTATTCATAAAATTCCCAATAATTATTTCCAAGACTATTGCTATGATGAATTATTCATTTATTTCTATACTTAAGCAAAAATATGGTTAATATAATTTTTATGCATTTCTATATTTATATTTGGTATTTTGCGAGCTAAATTGCATATAATTGTAATGTTAGCCCATTTTAATGTATAATTATATTTTATGTGTAAAATTGGTCCATATATTTTCAAAATGTTAATTATATATTTTAAATAATTTTGGTATAGAAAGATTATTTTTAGAAACTATTTTATTATTTATTAAATTAAAATAGGGAAAATTGGCTATTTAAATCATAGCCAGATTTGGTTTTAGATTTTAGCCAAGTTGAACCCACTCCTAGCCCAATTTCCTACCCAATTAACCCTACCCATACCCTATAAACTCCTACCCAAACCCGAAACCCATATACCCGGTCTAATCCTGACTGTTGATCTCCCAGATCAACGATCCAAACGAGCCCTTTCCTTTTTTTAATCCTAAAGACCACTAACCCTATCTCATTTCTAAGATTTCGCCGCCCTCAAACTCTCTCATATCCTTTATTCTCTCAACCTAACCCTAATCCCCTTCAATCATAACCTCCTTCTCTTGCCATCACCGGCGACACACCTTTCAACCCCAAGCCTCCAATAGTTCATCCATCGCCATGTTCATCATCTCTAAGGCCTTCAAGGGCCCTGGTCCATGCCGATTTGGATCTAGGGTTTCTATTTCTGTTGTTCATCGCTACTCCAATGTGATTTTGGACAAAAGCACACCATATTTGTTGCGATCTTTGAAGTTTATAGCAGGTTCTTCCGTTTCTATCTGAGTTTCCTTTGAAGCCCTAACTTTGTTTGGATCTCTTAGATAGGTGCTATTTTTAAGATTAAGTCTATTCCTTTCTATGTTTAACACTATTCTCAAACTTCTTTTGAAAATCATCAATTTTAAGCCGTTTTTACATTCTTTAAAGTTAAGGTTTCTTAGATTTCTTCTGCACTCATTCAAACTAATTTTCTTTATGCTTAAACCTTTTCCTTGCATATCTTGATTGATTCTATGTTCTTATTGCTTTTTCAACTCGCCTCTATTAAAAGCCCTAATATTTTTAGATCTTCTTTGTCTTGGTTCTGTGTGTTAGCCTGACTACTTGATTCTTGTTAAGCTTCGTGGTTACCATGCTTTGAATGTGTTTTACCAAGTCCCTAGCCTACTTATATCACTTCTGTGTGATTATGTTCATCTTGTTTGTTCATCTCTTGCCTCTTTCTGTCGATATTGCTAACCTTGTCTGTTTGCTACGTCTGTTTGATATTCTCTATTTATATGTTGAAGTACCGAATCATAACTCCCTCTTGATTGATTCTGATTCCCTTCGTTGATGGTTTTATTGAAAGATTTTTTTTAAAACACTAAAATTCTACTCGTTTGTTTAAATTGACTGATCTATTACCTTATTTGCTGTAGTACTTTATTTTGACTGAATCATTCCTTAATTGGAGTTTTCTGAACTTTTTCCTAATTGACTACTCTATGCTTGCTGAACTTTGATTCTTTCCTTATTAATCATGTACTGATCCTTCGTGCCTTATATATTGGTTCTTACTGTTTGAATTAATTCCCTTAACTTAAGGGAGTATTTCCTTGATTTTCTAATTGATTGATTCTGAGTTCCTCAATTATTAGGCTACTATGATTCTTACCTTATTTTACTACTTATTTTCAACTATAAATACTCTAGTCTTTAACTAACACAGACACAAACACTTGAGTTCAAAAACTATCTCTCATACTTTAAAAATCTCCGCTCTCTCTCTCTTGTTCTATTTGCTATTGCTAGCCGGATGCAAGCCAAGGCTAACCATTTATGATGTATTGTTCTTATCATTCTACTTACTCTCCTATTCATTGGTATGTCTTAGTTTCAATTCAAAGTTCCAACAACAACACGATTCTCTTATTGTTTCTGGTTTGTTTCTATTTGTGGCTCTGTTGTGAAACTTGTAGCTAAGAACACATTACTAGCATGTTGTCATGTCTTCCCCCTTCCCTTTAGATTAGTATATTCCCTTTATGTGTGTTTCTAAGCACGTCTTATCAGGTGTCTCTTACTTGTTGTATATTCACTATACTATATCCCATGGATCCCAAATTCCTATCACCCCTCTATGTGGTTGTGTTCTTTATGCCAGGTTTTGTGAGTATGTCAGTGTCAGCTATTTCTGAGCATGTCTGAACAAGTCCTAGAGCTTGATGGGTTTTGTGTTTGCAACCAATTGTTCTATGTGTCCCAAACCCCTTGACCCATGTATGTGACTCTTGAATTTACTTGGTTCATTAAACTAGCTGTGTTTGGACTCTGTTAACTATTCCAATCTCTGTTTTAAATAATCTCTACTGAATTGCTTTCAAGAAAGGCTTTTGTTAATCATAGTTTCTTACGAAAACGTTTTCAACTTATGTCCATCACATCTCACTCTACTCTTAGTCAATAAGTTTTTCCCCCTCTAGTATGTGTACTGCCTTGGGATCCTTTGATAACCCTCTGAACTCTGGCATACTGAGGCTGGCCTTTCCACGCTACACTTGTTCGATTCTTGGTTACTATGTCTAGGTGTAAGCACTGTCTGGGATCCTTGAAATCTTTAGAAAACTTTGATGCACCTAGACTATTTTTGTCTATGGAACTGGAGCATATGAGACCATTGGAGGCTTTGGAAAAGCTGGGACTAATTGAAGTCTCCCTATAGAATAGCTTCTTGATTTTATATTTTTATTTATGTAAATCATTCATTGGTCTATAATAATTTATAAACAGATATTGGGGTATTTAGTGAAAAGGGGTGGATAGATACATATTTTCTGGGGTGATACGGGTAGAAATCCTTCTCTTAGGACTTTACTTTTTCAAGTCTGTTTGTTCTAAATAGAAAACATGCTCTTAGGACTTTAATCTTTAAATTTGATTGTTTTGTCAAATAGAAATCATGTCCATAGGACTTCACCTTTAATTTGTTTACTCGTCAAGTAGAAACCATGTCTATAAGGTTTTACATTTTGTCATCTTTCATAAACCATGCATATAGGTTCCAAGAAATCATGTCATAAAGTCGGTTTAATAATAGATACCATGCCTATAGGACTTAATTCAGATATAGTTATAAGGAGTACTTCTGTATGTTGCCACATTAGCAAATCAACTAAAATCAGTAATACACCTAGATATCATGCCTATAGTGAATTCTACTCACAATTCTATCTGTCAGTTTGATTTAGTCTAATAAGTCACTTGATCATGCCTGGTTCATTTTAAATTGGTCTTATTAAGTATTAAGCACTTTCTGGAATAAGTTCTTCAAAACTACCCCAATCTCATTAGATATCATGTCTATGAGTATTAACGGAGCCAATTTCAAAAATCTGTTTATTTCTGCATTAATATAGATGTTAGTATCCTGCTTATAGGCAAGCCTCTAGGGCTTTTTTAAAATTGCATTCTCTGAAACTGTCTCTATCGCTTAATGTTTTAAGATCCTAAAAGTCTTTAAAAAGAGTCCTCGGGCAATTGCTAGGGTACAATTTCTGAACCTAAAAAGGGTTTGTTTGTTTCTACATATTCACTTAGATATCCTGCTTTAGGAAGTTGTCTAACATAACCGGTGCGCTAATGCCACGCGTGGCCCCTTTCCAAGGAGTGATTACTGGGCATTGTTCTGATGTGATCCTATAGGATAACCAACCTAGAACCCCTCTTTACCAAATCCTTTCTTTAGAACTTTGTTTTACAACTTGTTCAAAACTTTATGTTACTACTTGAGTTACTTTAACGTGCTTTACTTGCAACTTATTTAACTGTTTACTTGTAATGGACTGATTTGTGAATATAAGTTCGGCCGGGACCCATAGTTGTGGACCAAGAGGGGTGCCTAACACCTTCCATTCGAGGTTACTTTGAGCCCTTACCCTAATCTTCGGTAATGCAAACCAACCCAAGAGTTAATCGCTCTAGGTGCCCTAATGCACCATAATCCGTTAGGTGGCGACTTTTTAAATGTCACGCCCCAAAACCGAGGGACATGACCGACACTCGATCGGGTAGCCCCAGTCAAGCGGACCTGGGTGCCTTTCCTACCCCATGTGTTACCCCGTGTTCTCATTACTCATTAATAAAAGGAAATAGTCGATTTATAATTAAAACACCTTTTTACAAAGCATACATAACATACATGGTTACTTAGAGATATTTACAACGTATATCGGCCAACATACAAAATACATATTTACATAAGTTTATAACCAATTACTCTGCTAACCACGGACAGACATCCTCCCCCAATGCTACCTTCTCCAAGTACAATGTCTCATCCTCCTCTATGAAGCCTAAGTAGTCATTGATTGTCTTTCCATTAAATTTCACTCTCAGATTTCGCACCTTAGTCACTTTCGTGCCATTTTTTATGTGGGAAACATTAGTGTAGAACTCCTTGACTGGGTGCTTATTTGCATCCTCACAATTGCTAGTGAAGTAGTCCCAGCCCACTCTCTCTCTCTCTGAACTGTCTCCTTACATTGGGGTTGAGAGACAAGAGGTCCCTATCGATAAAATTCTGCTCAGGTATCAATTTCCTCTCGGGCCACCATTCTCTGAACTTGTAGTAGGCCACTTTACTCATAAATCTGTCTTGCCATGCTTCTAATTTTCTAGGTCTTTCTGCTCCTCCCACTTGCGGCTCACCCCTCCTTCTTCTACGGGACCCTCACCGGATAATGAAGCTGTAGGTGAGGTAGAATAGGCATTGTCACTGCCCGCAGTTGAGCCCTCAGACAACTCAGAAGATATGTGCACTGATGCTTGGGCAATGGGGGATCCTTGAGGAGTAAGGTCATCTCTCAGTCTCTTCCTCTCCGGAAAGTCATCCATATACTTTGGAACTGAGTTAGAATCAGATCCCTCATGGGAGGGCTCATACTCACTTCCTTCTGAATGGGAATCAGCTCTATTAGTAGCCCTTATTGCCTTTCTTGTTGCCTTTAGCTTTGGGGTTCAACCTTATCTTTGCACCCCACCCCGTAAGGACTCAGCTTTTCCCTTTTGTTTGTCTCCACCGCCTTGTGATTTGACCATTTTCTGCACGTGGAATTCATTATGTATTTGTTAGTATCACAGTACCAGGTGAAGCAGTAAAATTATGATTGCAGATAGTGAAATTGTACATCAGAGATACAGCATGTGGACACAAAATGGCACCGCGGTCCACACTGGGGTGGGGGTCAGACTACCCACCCTTTGTATTAGGCACCACGGACCGCACAAAATCCACCGCGGACGTGGTGCTCAATTTTCCAACTCTTTGAAGTTATACCATCATGGTCCGCACAAAATGGTGGTGCGGACCGCGGAGAGACAAGAACAACAATCAACCTAGGGTTTCAAAAATTCGTCTAATTTTTAGCCTAAAATCACATTTTATTGATTCCCTAGGTGTTTAATCAAATTTCTTCAAAACTAACCCTAATTTAAACATAATTAAGCAAAACCTATGCTACAATTTAAAGAAAAGGGAAGAAAAAGAAGTAAAACTACAAAGTAAAAGGAAATAAACCAAGGTTAAAAACCAAGAGAAGATTAAAATTACCAGTAGTGAGATGCAACACAGATGATTTAGAAATAGAGTTCGAATTTTTGCACAATCAGGGTTTAGATGAATAGTACTTTTACTATTGAGTGAGCAAAGAGGGAAAAGGGTAAATGAAACTCTGAGGTCCTATTTATAGAAAATCACCCTTGGACCCACTATACATACCCACTGCGGACCGCACAAAATGGGACCCGGTCATGGTACTCAAACTCCTAAAGAATTGAAGAGGCAACCACTATGGACCGCGCAAAATGCTCCGCGGCCGTAATGGTCCATTGCGGACCGCACAAAATGCAATGCGGCCGCGGTGGCAAACATCAGAGAACCATTGTTTTGCATCAATCATCATTGCGGACCGCATTGATTTGTTTCCCTCGCACTAAGGTCTTTGCGGCCGCACAAAATGCAATGCGTCCGCAGTGCAAACTTCAGAGAGTGCACATTTTTTCCAAATTGGTCCTGCACTGCATCAAAACAATCCTACACATATCTCAAAACTAGTTAGTTCAAAAACAAATCCTACACTAAAACGAAAATCAAAGAAAAACAAAAAGAAAGACACTTGGGTTGCCTCCCAAGAAGTGCGTGATTTAAGGTCGCGGCACGACGCGGGTTACCATCAAATCACTTGAGATGGATCATTTCCACCACGTGGATTTCATCAATCATGCCAAGATAGTGCTTGACTTTGTGCCCATTAACCCTGAAGATCTCACCATTTTTTTTTTCAAGTCAAGTTCACCAAACAGAGTCACAAGCGCTACTTCAAAAAGTCCACTCCATTTTGACTTATGCTTTCCCGGAAACAAACGTAACCGAGAATTGAACAAGAGAACCAAATCACCCACTTTGAACTCCTTGCTACGAGCATAATTGTCATGAAGGTACTTCATCTTGTCTTGTACAAGAAGAACTGGAGTAGGCATGGAATTAGAATTCATCAAGTTCATTAAGCTGCTCCACACGAAGATTTGCAGCCACATCCCATTCAAGATTCAGTTTCCTCAAAGCCCACATGGCCTTGTGCTCTAACTCAACCGGAAGATGGAAAGCGTTCCCAAACACCAACTGGTACAGAGACATACCAATCGGAGTATTGTAAGTAGTCTTATAAGCCCATAGAGCATCATCCAATTTCTTTGACCAATTGGATCTATTTGAATTGACCATTTTTGACAGTATAAACTTGATTTCCCTGTTTGAGACTTCAACTTGGCCACTCGCCTGAGGATGATAAGGAGTAGAAACTTTGTGATTGACACCATAGTTTTCAAGTAAAGTGTCAAACTCTTTATTACAAAAATGCGACCCCCATCACTTATGATTGCACGAGGAGTGCCAAACCTAGTAAAAATGCTCTTTTTGAGAAACGCAACCACACTTTAGACCTCATCGTTGGGTAAAGCCACGGCCTCAATCCATTTTGAAACATAGTCAACCGTCACTAGAATGTATGTGTTCCCACATGAACTTAAAAATGGGCCCATGAAATCAATACCCCACGCATCAAAAATATCAACTTCTAGAATGGTGTTAAGAGGCATCTCGTCTCTTTTAGAAATTCCACCTGCTCTTTGACATTAGTCACACCTCTTAACAAGTTCACTTGAATCTTTGTACAAAGTTGGACAGTAAAAACCACAACTAAGAACCTTCGAAACTGTCCTCGCCTCGTCATGATAGCCACCATAGGGAGAGGAGTGACAAGCCTCTAAGATACTTAACTACTCATCCTCTGGAACACACATTCAGATCACTCTGTCGGTGCAAATTTTGAACAAGTACGGCTCATCCCAATAGAAATCCAAACTATCCCATTTGAGCTTCTTCCTTTGGTTAGAAGACAGCTCATACGGGATTATACCAGTCACAAGGAAATTAGCAACATCCACAAACCATGGCATATCATTCATCGACACAGATAGTAGTTTCTCATTGGGAAATGTATCATTGATCACTAGGCCATCACATGGCCTCACTTCCTCCTCCAAGCGAGATAAGTGGTCCGCCACTTGGTTTTCACTACCTTTTCGGTCCATAATTTCCAAATCAAACTCTTGAAATAACAAGACCCATCGCATCAATCTATCTTTGGAATATTTCTTCATCATCAAATACCTAAGAGCGGCATGATCGGTATGCACTATGACTTTGGCACCCATGAGATATGGCCGAAATTTCTCCATTGCGACCATAATAGCCAACAACTATTTTACAGTCACCGTGTAGTTCCTTTGGGCATCATTCATTATCTTGCTCGCTTAGTACACCGTATGAAACATTTTTCTCAGACTTTGACCGAAAACTGCCCCAATCGCAACATCACTCACGTCGCACATGAGCTCGAAAGGCAAGCTCCAATTGGGTGCGGTAATAATAGGAGTAATGGTCAACTTGTGCTTGAGAAGTTAAAATGCATGCATACATCCCTCATCGAATACGAACTTGGCATCCTTTTCTAATAGCTTGCACAAAGGATTCACTACCTTCGGAAAATCCTTGATAAATCTCCTGTAGAACCGCACATGCCCAAGAAAACTTCTAACCCCCTTGACATAAATGGGGGGAGGAAGCCTTGAAATCACCTCTATTTTAGCTTTATCAGCCTCTATGCCATGTTTTGAAATTTTGTGACCAAGAACTATGCCCTCCTCAACCATGAAGTGGCATTTTTCCCAATTGAGCACAAGATTGGTTTCCTCACACTAGGCCAACACCCTATCAAGATTATTCAAGCATTCATCAAACGAGTATCCCACCATATAAAAGACGTCCATGAACACCTCCAAAATATCTTCTACCATTTCGGTTAAAATGGCCATCATACACCGCTGGAATGTAGTTAGTGTATTACACAACCTAAAAGGCATCCTAGAAAAGGCAAAGGTGCCATTGGTACAAGTAAAAGTGGTCTTCTCCTGATCTTTCGGAGCAATTAAGATTTGGTTGTACCCAGAATATCCATCCAAAAAACAGTAGAAGGCATGCCCAACAAGTCAATCAAGCCTCTAGTCAAGGAAAGGCAATGGAAAGTGATCCTTGCGGGTCAGTTTGTTCAGTTTGTGGTAGTCCATGCACACCATCCATCCGGTGATTGTCCGGGTAGGAATTAGTTCATTTTGATCATTGGTCACCACGGTCATATCACTCTTCTTCAGCACACATTGCACCGGCGAAGTCCAAGAACTGTTAGAGATGAGGTACATAACCCCGACATCTAACCACTTGATCAACTCCTTTTTCACAACTTCTTGCATTACCTCGTTCAACCTCTTTCGATGTTCCAAGGAGGGTTTTACATCATGTTCAAGAATAATCTTGTGCATACAGAATGTGTGGATTATTCCTCGAATATCAGGTAAATTCCATTGAATTGCCTTCTTCCACTTTTGGAGCACCGCCAATGTGGCATCGACCTACATGTTAGTAAGACAAGAGGAAAGAATAACTGGCAAAGTTGAACTAGTGCCTAAGAATTCATACCTGAGGTGTGGAGGCAATGGCTTCAACTCTAACACCGGAGGTTCCTCGATTGAGGGATTTGTTGGCAGAATTTTCCTATTCTCAAGATCCAATGATAGCTTCTGAGGCTCATAAGATTAAGAGCCTATTCCATGTAAAGCATTGACACACTCCACACGGCCTTCATCCTCATTGACATCAGGATTCAACAAAACTGCCTCTAGAGGGTCCTCCGCATCGATCATTCCACTATTATCATCAATTATCATGTCGTGACAAGATCCACAAATGAGCACACTTCGATACAGTTAGGCTGCTTCATTGACTTGCACACATGAAAGACCATTTTTTCATCACCCACTCGGAATGTTAGTTCCCCTGCTTCCACATCAACTAAGGCCTTCACAGTAGCAAGGAAAGGTCTTCCCAAAATAATAGGTACCTCAAAATCAACCTCACAATCGAGAATCACAAAATTAGCTAGTAGGATAAATTTGTCCACCCGGATGAGAACATCATCTATTATACCTAAAGGCCTCTTCATCAATCTATCTGCCATTTGCAACCTCATGGAAGTCTGTCTAGGCTGTTCAATACCCAAAGTCTTGAAAACTGAGTAGGGCATCAAGTTGATACTCACCCCAAAATCATATAGAGCTTTAGCAAAGTCTACACTTCCAATAGTGAAAGGAATGGTGAAAGCATCGGGATCCTCCAAATTCGGAGGCAATGAATGCACTATAGCACTAACTTGGTGGGCCATCTTGATAGTTTCATGGTCCATGGATCTTTTCGTCGTCACCAAATATTTCATAAATTTAGCATATCCTGGCATTTGCTCCAAAGCTTCTACCAAAGACACATTAAAGGATAAGCTCTTCATCATGTGAATGAACTTTTTAAGTTGGTTCTCATTTTTCTAATTACTGAGCCTCTGAGGATAGGGTGGAGGTGGCCTTGGCACAGGAGCCTTGGCTTTAGGCACAACCGCTTCTGGCATGTCTATGATGTGTTCCCTAGACAGGTTCACTTTTCATTCTGAGTTTCCACCTCGGTATCTTTGATATCAATCCTCACTTCTTCATTCACGTTCTCATCAATCACATTCTCCACCACCAAAGGGACCTCATCCTCTTGCAACTCATCTTGATAACTCAAAATTTATTTTTGTTTGGAGGCATTCACATCACCGCCTTGTCCACTTCTTGTAATTACTACCATTTCTTGCCCGGTATGGTTCCCACCCTTCGGCTTCACTACCGTATCACTAGGTACAACCCCCTTAGGACGATTATTCAAGGACTGTGAGATTTAGCCTAGCTAAACCTCCAAAAAAAATTTTGAATTAATGTGGAATGCTAACCGAGCCTCTAAATCAACATTTTTTTATCATCTGTTCAAACATCATTTCAATTCTCCCCATGTCATTGTTGGATAAACTAGGCCCTTGGGATGGAAATGGGGCTGAATCATTGGGGGCCTTTGAAAGCCTTGCCCCGGATTTCCCTGATTATTATTATTCCAACTACCCTGATTGTTGTTTCCACCCCAACTGTTGTTGTTACCCCAGTTTCCTTGATTGTTCTGATTGTTGTTCTAGTTACCCCAATTAGGATTTTGATTGTTGTTACTCAATTATTATTGCTTTGTTGTTGATTACCCCAATTGTTGTTTCCTTGTTGTTGATTACCCCAATTGCCTTGGGATCTCCATTGTTGTTGTTGGTTGGAAGAATTGCCCCTTTGGCCTTGATAATTGTTCACGTACTGCACTTCTTCATTCTGCTTTTCTTACCCATCATCATGGAACCCGCCACTATCTTGGTTGTATTGATCCGAATTCCCCTGGTTCTGTTGCCCTTTTTGTCTTCTTTTGTTCACTATCATGTTGACACCCTCCATAGCATTAACCTATCGCGGAGCTTGAACCTGTTGTATCTGGGTCTTTACTAGCTGGTTCATGGTTGATGTGAGTTCTGCTATTGCATGCCCATGATCATGGAGCTCCTTGTGCAAATGAATGATCATGGGTTCAACCTGCGGCACATTAGCTCTACTTTGCCAAGCGGAAGAAGTGTCCGCCATCTCATCCAAAATTTCACAAGCTTGATCATACGGTGTGTTCATGAAGTTTCCCCCCAGCTAATTGGTTCACTATGCACTGATTTCTTGTGGTGATAGCCCAATAAAATATCTGTTGTATCATCGCCTCAGTCATATCATTGTTAGGGCATTCCATAACCATGGTCCGGTATCGCTCATAAATCTCATGTAGTGGTACGTTGGGCTCTTGTTTAAAAACTAAGATTTAATCCCTCAAAGTTGCCATGTTCCCCGATGAAAAAACTTTACAATGAACTTATCCGCCAATTCATCCCAGGTATGGATAGAATGATTGGGGAGTCTCTCAAACTAGTCTAGTGCCTTCCCCCGAAGAGAGAAATGGAAGAGTCTCAACCGCAAGGAATCCTCAGACACGTTGGTTTGCTTGCTCACCCAACATGTATCAACAAAACCCTTGAGGTGCTTGTAGGAATTTAAATCGGGAGCACCCGTGAAATATCCTCGTTGCTCCAGCAAGGTTAGCATCACATTGGTAATTTAAAAATTGCCCGCTCGGATATATGGTGGGACAATTGCACTGGCATATCCTTGATTGGGAAGCACCCAAGGCTCCACTCTTGGAGGTTATGGGGGAGGTTCTGGCATATTATCATTGGCCGGACGGCTCTACGTTGTCCTTGAGGTACAAGAGGAACCTCATCCTCACCAATGTCATCAACCTTCTCCCACGGGATCACATTTCCAAGAGGGTCATTGTTGTTGTTTGCCGCCATTTTGTACCTGAATTGGTGTCAAACAAAGATTAGTATCAAAAAAGGAAAGAAAAGCAATGCACAAAACTATTAAGAAAGATAGCCAAAACTGTTAGTTCCCCGGTAACGGCGCCAAAAAGGTGATTGGTGCCAACCCTGCACCACCATAGAGCGGCGAGAGAGGTCGATGCAGCTTTTACCCAAATAGGTTGGGATCAAATCCATAGGGAGCTAGAAGTTGGAGTTGGTTATCTATCCAAACTAGCAATGTGCAATGCTCTTAATTACACTTCCAATCATAGTTGATGTTTTGATTACTTCTAATATTATGCTAACAAGATGCTAAATTAAGCTAAGAATACTTGTTAAAGGGTTGTCTAATAGGTAACGAGGCACTAGGGAAGTAACTTCCCCCTAGGTGAATACTTGAAGAGTTCCTAAGTCTAAAGCAAAGATGCTATGTTTGGGATCGTGGTATAGTCATGCACGACACTAATAACTCTATACCTCTCAGTAGCTTGAGTGACTTTGCTCAAATTGACTTCTCAAGACCAATTGGGTGTCAAAATTAAGCAAGCAACGTAGACTCAAGTCGGGTATTACTATCTCTAGATTTAACCCTTTAATTGGGGCTATAAATCTCTTGAGTATGCCCCAATTTCTTGCTGGACAGATTTCCTATACTTAAGCTCTCTTTCTCAAGAAGAGCCCAAGTCACTTAGGAATAAATTAGTATTTGCAACTACTAATCCAACATACAAAACTCAAATCAGTCCAAATATCACCCAACCCATAAACATCTAAGCATTAGAACATAAGACCCGTCAAATACCTACACTAGGGTTTAGCCACAACCCTAGCTAATGGGTCTAGTTGCGCATAATTATGGAAGAAAATAAGAAATTAGATGATGAAATAACCATAATAATTATTATAAACTAAGATAATGAAGATTCAGTGTAATAGTAGCCACAAATTACTTAAAAAGGAACAAAAAAGTTGTTCACATGCTCATCCCAAAGTCAGATTACAAAAGATGACCTAAAAAAATGAAAAGAAAGTATTTATACTAGGCCGAATTTTCTGGACAAAATACCGCTGACGAGGTAGTGTGATCCGCAAAAAGTGTATCACGGACTGCATTGAGGCTTTTTGGCTTGGCTCTGTAGTCTCTAAAGTTGGCCACTGCATACAACATAAAATGCACTACGGTCGCGCTGGCTTTAATGCGGTCTGCACAAAAATGACCGCGGACCGCATTGGCATTAGTTCTCCCAAATTCCAACTCTCTGAAGTCCTTCTTTGTAGATGGCACAATATTTATTGCGGTCACGGTGAGGCCATTACAGTCCGCACAACCTGCTTTTCGGTCGCATTGCTTGAGTTTCCGGATTAAACACCTTTGTGAATCTCCTCACTGCGGTCCGCACTAAATAGAATGCGGCCGCAGTGGATCTGTTCCATAGTGCTTGGACTTGTTCTTGGTACTTGTGTATGTTTCACTCCTTTTTGAGCTAGTTTTGATTAATTGTCACCTTTTTGACCAAATCCTACAAACAAGTACAACATGTAAGCCTTTGGGACTATTTTGTACACATTTTAATCAAAACTCAAGTAGGAAGGAGCGTAAAATGAACCATAATACCTAGTTATCATGAGTGCGTACTTGTGCTAATTGTTGAAAATCTTGTTTTTATTAAGTAACTCTAATTGTGTTTCCTTTCCTGCTTATACTACTTGCAATTTAAGCATGTTGTTAGCTTAGGAAAGCATGTCTAATTGCCTTAATTATTTTATTTACTCAAACTGCCTTATTTGAATTATATGCAGCATGCTAGGTTAGAAATACCTGTTTTACCTTGGTATGAGATTTGAATTGAATTGAGTATTCTTTGTGTTGCTGTTGTGTGTTTACTTTAGGACTACAGGACGGTATTGCAGGAGATCCTCCCCTGCCTATTTACTTTGGGAGTACGTATTGGTATTCCGGGAGCTCCCCCTGCACTTTTATATTGGAACTATGGGACTGCACCGGGTAGATTCCCCCAGTACTGGGTGTTTACACTTAGGACTATAGATCGGGATTCCGGTAGATCCCCACGCACTATGAGTTGGACTACGGGATGGTATCCCGGAAGATCCACTGGATAGTTATATTTGGGACTATATGACGGTATCCTGGGAGATTTTCGGTTGTTATCTCTATGCTGAGTTGTGTTCGTTTCGTGATTACTTCTGTCTCTATATTAGTTGTTGTTATTCTTATTATCCTGTGTTAGCATTTAATTATATTTTTGTATTCTATACTGTTTTATCTTATTTTTTAGCTATAATCTTTAGGGCCCTAACCTTCCTCATCACTACTCGATCGAGGTTAGGCTTGGCACTTACTGAGTACCGATGTTGTGTAATTATGCCTTTTCTATGCATGTTTTTCATGTGCACATCCAAGTATTCCGACTCAGCCCTACTACTCTTGAGGCGAGATGATTCACCAGAGATTTCGAGGTATATCTGCCGCGTCCGCAGACCGAGGAGTCCCTTTCCATTCTCTCTTATAGTATTATCCCTTCTGTATTTACTTTTGTTTAGATATTCTGGAGTTAGAGCACAATGTAGTATTCATAGCTTGTGATTTCATGAGATTTTGGGTTTTGGGAATTGTCTAGTTTTTGAGATTTTGTATTGGTATATGACGAGCGGCATCTTAAACACTTCTATATTTGTTTATCTTCAGTTTTTATTAGGTTTTCCGCATTTTGATTCTTTTTTCGCAATTATTAGGCTTACCTAGTCGTATAGACTAGGTTCCGTCAAGATAGTTCATGGAGGGCGAACTTGGGTCGTGACAAGTAGCTGGAGCATTCACTATAGCATTCAGCCATGAATGCCTAGCTCGTGGGTCATTATAACAACCGTATGGTGGGAGAAATTGATCCATCTGCATTGCCCTAAAGGTCAGAGAATCGATGCTCTGATACCACTGTTATAATATGAGAAGTTAAGAAGAAACTAAAGCTAAAAACTAAGCTAAGCTAAGTAAAAGGAAATAACACATTTCATTCATAGCCTGTCAAGATGGCAAGTTCGATACAAATAGGGAAAGTAAGACCTAGGGGTCAAGGTGAAATAAAAGAAACTTAAGGGAAATAAAGTAATTACTTATCGAACTGAAATGTAAAAACTAATAACTGATAGGTAAATAACCAACCCAATTCCCATGTACACTTTTGGAAACATAAAGTACTACTTCCCATAGGTGATCCATTTCCATTTCGTATCATACATCCTTGATTTTATGGGAAAAGTAAAAGCTGTATTGAAAATTATAGTTTTTACATCCTTGATTTTAGCTATGTGTTTTAGTCTTTAGAAAGAAAATGGGAGTTCAAAGATTTGTATTCTGTTGAGCATTTCAAATACCGTATGGAAAATGTGTGTATATGCTAATGAAAATAATGAAGTGCAGTAGCTAAAGTAACAGAATGAGGGAGAAGAAAATGGTTCATTCTGCCGGTCTCACTATTCTTGTGTTAGTTACTCTACAAAGTGTATATTGTGACAATCCTTATCGATATTACTCTTGGGAAATCACTTACGGAGAGATTTACCCTTTGGGCGTCAAACAACACGTAAATCTCATTCTTTAAATATATGTTTGTTGAAATTTCATGGATTCTTATTGAGGTGATTTTAACACTATGTTTTTGACAATGTTGGTGGCAGGGAATCTTGATTAATGGACAGTTTCCAGGGCCACAGATTGACTGTGTTACAAGTGACAATTTGATTATCAGTGTCTACAACTACTTGAATGAGCCTTTCCTCATTTCTTGGTATGACTTATAATCAAAGTGTATTCCTTTTTTCCTTCTTAATCCTTGTTAATGTCATTCAGGTAAAGAAAAAGATGCAATATGTTGGATATTAAGCAATGTGATTGACATTGTACGAATAGATACAAAGAACTTTTTTTGATACAGATCTATTCAATATTTTGCCTCCTATATACGTTCATGAACAATGAAATGTCTTTGATAAAACCATTTTCGTCTCAAATGTTTCTCCAAAAAAATGATCGCATTTGTTCCTCATTTTTTTGGACATTGTGTTTTTTGTTATTCCTAATATGAGTGTATAATAGTGTAGAAAAGTGCACAATATTGTTCTTCCCCCTTATTCTGTTACTTTAGCTATGGCAGAAAAATGCACAATATTCTGTAATGAAGTATGTCTATGCTGTAATATAATCTATAGAGAATTAAGATGAATATCATGTTTGTAGTAATCTAAGTGGTACACTTTTATAGCTTACGTTGTGTTTCCGAAGTTAGTTGTGAAACTGCAATTCTGATTGTCATGTGTATTCCTTTATGTTTAATACAATTATTCTTGCAGAGTAAAATAATTTAGAAGTTTTTAATGCCTTGTTCTGTGTCGTCATATTAAGATTGAATAAGAAATCCTTGTAGCTGAAAGTTAGGGATGAATAATCATCTTTATTTTGAAGAAGTTTTCTCCTTATAATCTCAAACTGCATTATGTCTAACAATCCTTGATATGACATAAAGGTTTTGATAGGGGATACTTCTCCCATTTTGGAATAGTTGTGGAATTTTAAATACTTTATATATGTCAATATTTCGTGAGACAACAAGGATCAGCAAGCTATAACTAAGTTGTTACAAGCACTGCTGGTTAATACAATCATGTACAAGTTTTCTATCTCCTGGTAAATAATCTTTAGTATGAGTATATATTTAATACTTGTTAAGTCACTGTTAACTTGTATCATGTATGTGTTTGTGGTTTATCATCACTAGTTGGGAAGTCTTTGGTTGTCAAAATTCAATAGAAAATATATAATTGTTGTTCTCAGACATTGATATTCTTTGCTAATTTATTTCTTGATTTCTATAGATTGGAATTTACTAATATAATCTGACTTGCTAAATTATCCATGCACTCATATATAAGAATAGAGAGGGCTAAGACAATAGGTTTATATTTGGCTGTCAGTTGCATTAGAGAAGCTTGTGACAATATGTATTTAAATAGAGACATTGATTAATTCTCTTTTATGATTCCAGTTTGCTCTGGTGGGCCATGAAATTATACTAATTGATACTAATCTGCCATGCAAAAGGAAATTTTTGGTTGCATTGCTTTATTTAACAATGGATTATTGTTTCTTGATACTGCTCCAGTGGGTCTGTAAGTAAATGTACTGTTCTTCTGTCTCACTACTTTTCAAGAAAGGCGAGTTCCTTTTAGCTGATGTAAACGCTCAGGTGAAGAAAAAAAAACTTCACAATTGATTGTTCCCTGAAGGAAGGCGAGTTCCTTACAGTTTATTTCTCTTTGCTCTTACTCGGTTTGTTTCATGTTCTGGTTTTAAATTACAACAAATACTGTCAAATGCTTTGTCCAACAATTATTGCTGTAACTTGCCATGTTATGACAGCCAGTGTATCAATGCCTATCATACATAGTTTTTGTGCATATCTCTTTCATTAGACAGTTGAAAGAGTTCCATCCATCAGTGTTGTGTTATGTCTTCCGCTTGCACTTTATCCATTCTCTTCCTGCAGTTTCTCATTCTACCAACAAATCATGTCTTATATGTTAGCTTATACAATGTTTAGTGGTCTTGGTTATAGTGATATGATAGGATAAGCTACTTGAGACCATATTTGAAAATTTTCTTGGCAAAACACTTTAGCTATAATATTTTTTTCCGTAGCATTCGTAGCAAAATGTAGCGTAGCTAAAAATTAGCTATAGACTTTATATGATCCGTGGCTAAGGACTAATACTTATTGCCACATAAATTTTTTACGTTGTAGTGATGATAAAAGATTTTTGCTACAAAAAATATACTTATAGCAAGTGATTTAAATCTTTTGCCACGACAAACAAATTTGTAGTTATCTTTATATTGTAGCCACGAAATGTTGTGTTGCACCAAAAGATTTAATTTATTTGCTATGCAAACTCAAATTTTGTGGCTATTTCTAGAGCTTAGTCTCGTGGCAATAATACTCATGTTTAGCTACAATTTAAAAACTATGTAGCTATGAATTGAAGTATTTGCCATAAACTTTTTTATATTGTAGCTAATATTCCATACTTTTAGCCATGAAATATATAGAACTATAGCAAATGATTTTCATCATTTGCTACGGAAAGTGAAAATGAATAGCCATGTTACTGATACGTGGCTATTGTAAAAGTATATGTTTAGCTATAAATTGAAAAACCCATAGCTAATATTCCATTCTGTTTTGCCATGAAGCATAAAATCGTAGCAATAAATTTTCTTCATTTTTGCTATGGAAATAAAAATATATAGCTACGTTTTTATTATGTGGCAATATATATGTTTAGCTATAAATTTAAAAATGTATTGCTACTAATTAAAAAATTGCCACAAGCATTATTAGCCACAATAATTCATATAAAGCCTATTTAGAAATACAATCAAATTTTGACAGTGAAACACATAGGCAATTGTAGCATAGGATCTTCAATTACGTAATAAACACAATATATTAATAAACAAAATTTAACAAAGGTTCAACAATATTATTCCAAATATTAAAATATCGTTTGAAACATATCAATAAGCTTTGACAAAAGAAAAAACATTATTCATGTGCCCGTCGACCTTGATGCTTTTATAACTCCTCCACAGCTGCAATAACAATAGAAAAAAAAAGCAAATAACTAAATGATTCAATGAAGTATTTTTTATATAAAAAATTAAATTTTATTTTTAATATGAATATTACCTAAAAGAAATCACATATATACTAAATTACTAATATAAAAAAAATAGTAAACAAAGTCTAATAAGTTACTTACCGTTAGATCTGTATCATTTTGTTGAAGACCTTGTGCTGCAAGTATCATTCGAAATTTTTCTTCCCATTGTTTATTCATATCTGCTAGTTGATTATTCATATCTTTCTTGATTTCCTCACCTTGTTCCTTAGCTTTTCTTTTAACTTCTTCCACACGTTCATTTGCCTCTTTTCTGGTCAATTCTAGTTACTTTATAAGTTGTACTTTTGTTGGTCTATCACCAAAATATTCACTGATAATTTTTCTGGGGCCATACGCATGAAGATATATATTTTTTTCTGTCCCGAGTACTTTTTCGAAGATATCATCATCATTTAAAGAAATTTCTCCTTCTTTTTGCTGCTTTTTAAATTGGTCAAATTGGTCCTACAATCAAAAAATGCAAATCAATCAAATATAAGTACAAATATTTAATATAAAAGGTGATAAAAGGAAAAGAGAACACATTGACATTACAATAACATCTTGTTGAAAAGCATCAACTTGTTTTCCTTTTTTCTCTTGCGGGATTCCATAAAAACTTCAACACGAAAAGGAGCTTTTTCATTTTCTTGCTCCTGCGGAAAAATAATCATTATCATTAAATGAATAAAATATGTGAATATAGTTCTTCTAAATTTGTTCTAAAAATATTATTACAGCGTTCATACCATTTAGTATCTAAGTCTTGCATAACTTTTGGTCCCAATATCATTCTTACCCATGCCTGGTTACAAATAAGAATTTATAAAATACTAAAATAAATTATCATAAATATAAATATAAATGATATTTTCTGTAAGTACTTAGTAGTCAACTTCTTAACAAAGTTGAACCAAAAAGTAAAAAAAGGGATATGTCCGATAATCTAAGAACAAGAAATATGCCTAAGTCTACAAAATTAAACAAAATAGCATAAATTTAAATGCATAATGCATAACTTGGAACAGAGATATAGGAAGAAATTAAAACCTTTGCTTCTAGTGATGACAAGTTGATTCAGACAAGTAATAAAAAATCTGCACCTCACTTTTTGGCTTTCTTTTGTGGTTTTAGTGTTTTAAAGTTCTTTTGCTCTCTAATCTTTCTATAGAAAAGGAACAGCTGTAACGATCCAAATTTTCGTTTTAAGAATTCGCATATTCGTCCAACGGCATAAGACCTTGAGAAGGTTCGTAATATGCATCACGACCCACATGTATGGTCGAGTTTGGTATTCGTAAGATTCGGAGTTAAATTTAAAGAAGAAGAAAAAACAAATCTTATTTTTCAAGCTCAAATAGAAAGAGTTGGCCGGAGAGTTGACCTTTGAGTAAACTATCCCGAAATGAAATGTTAACAATGTTAATAGCTTCGTATGGTGATTTCGGACTTAAACATGTGTCCGAATTTGGATTTGGAAGTCCACAGAACAATTCGGCATGTTTTGGCGAAATAAGAAAGTTGACGTGTTCTAATTATATTATTTTATATGTGGAAGAGGTCTATTACTATTATGAATACCAATAGGATATGGTAGTAAGTGTACAAAACATACTATAAGTGATATGAGGTCTAAGGAAGGTCATAAGTCTAAGCCAAGTTGGAAAATTTCATAATATACAAAATTTGCAAATGAGTACGCACAGGACCTCACTTTGAACGAGCATATCTACGTGGTTATAACGAGCTGTGTGATGCACAACCTATCAAATTAAAGCTCTTTGAGTCTAGCTTCTATATAATCAATCCGTTCATCATTTGGATGTGTATACAGAAAGTTATGACCATTTTACCGGACATGTGTCATAACCCGGCGGTTTAGGAGTTTTCTGCCCGCGGAACGCGATGGAGCACGTAAATACCTAAAATACCCCTGGGCAGTGTAAAAACCGAAGGGGTATTAGATTTCCTCCATTCTTGGTCATTCAAGCTTGGATTTGGGCGATTCTAAAGGGGGTTTTCACGATTTCGACTTGGGTAAGTGTTCTATATCCGTAACTGATTATATTTCATGAATCTATATCAATATTCATCGTTTATTTCGGATTTGGATGAAAGAAATTAAAATTTTTGTAAAACTTTCCAAAAAGGAAAATTTAGGATTTGAAGGTCCATTTGATATTGGAATTCGATAATTTTTGTATGGTTGAACTCATATCGGAATGGGTTGCCGGATTTTATGTGTTTCGTCGGATTCTGAGATGTGGGCCCCACGGGTAATTTTGAGCTAAATTTCGGGTTTAATTTAAAAAATGTGTGAATTCATATGGAATTAATTCATACGATTTATATTGAGTATATTGAATTATTATGAGTAGATTTAAAGTTTCGGACGAATTTGCGAGGCAAAAGCTTGTTGGAATTTTGAATTGATAGCAAAGCGAGGTAAGTATTTGGTCTAACCTTAGTTTGAGGGATTAGGAGTCGTGTCTTATTTGTTATATGTTAATTGTGAAGTACGACGTATAGGCATGGTGACGAGTATCTATACGTCGGTGTCAAGCATGCCCGTGAGTCTTGTATTTTAATTGTTATGATTCTGTTGTGGTTTATTGCGCTTCATATGTTATTATTGTTCCCCTGCCGGGATATTATTGAAATATTATTGTTCTCTTATCGGAATATTATTGAAATACTATTGTTCCCTTGCCGGGATATTATTGAAATATTATTGTTCCCTTGTCAGAATATTATTAAAATATTATTGTTCCCTTGCCGGGATGTTATTATTTTGATATTATTATTCCCTTGCCGGGATGTTTGTTTGATATTATTGTTCCCTTACCGGGATATTTGTTTGATATTATTGTTCCTTTACCAGTAATATATTATTTGATTATTTGTTATGGGTTTTCTTTGCCGGTAATATATTGTTTGATTATTTGTTATTGGTTTTCTTTGCCGTTAATATATTGTTTGCTTATTTGTTATTGGTTTTCTTTGTCGGTAATATATTGTTTGATTATTTGTTATTGGTTTCTTTGCCGGTAATATACTGTTTGATTATTTGTTATTGGTTTCTTTGCCGGTAATATATTGTACACTGAGTTAAAAATGAAATGGGAACGGGTGGTACGCCTACCAAAAGATATGTATTGAAATGGGAGCAAGTGGTACGGCTACCACAAATTATATTGAAATGGGAGCGAGTGGTATGCCTACCACAAATGATATTGAAATGGGAGCGAGTGGTACGCCTACAACAAATTATATTGATTATTCATTATTGGTTTCCATGCCGGTAACATGATGTGCACAAATGGGAGCGAGTGGTACGCCTACCACAAATGATATTGAAATGGAAGCAAGTGGTACGCCTACCACAAATTATATTGATTATTCGTTATTTGTTTCCATGCTGGTAACATAATGTGCACAAATGGGAGAGGGTGGTACGCCTACCACAAGATATAATGAAATGGGAGCGGGTGGTACGCCTACCACAAGATATATGAGAAATGGGATCGGGTTGCACGCCTGCAACAAGATGTGATCTGAAAGTGAAATCTGCCTTTGTTTTCCTTATTCTTGTTAGTGGCTGGATTTTGATTCCTTATAATGGTGATGCCGTACACTTTCTACTGCTGTGTTTATTTGTTGTTATCAATTCAAGTGTTTAAATTGTTTGAATTCCTTTACTGTTGTGACCCTTCGTGTTAGAACCTACAGTGTTTGCATTATTCACCGCATTTATACATATATATACATTTCAACACTTCAAGCTTCAATAACTATACTTTAATTGAAAAGGTTATTTTCTTTATCAAATGATTTCTAAAAATACTTCATCTCTTCTTGTTGATTTCCTAATTGATTTGGAAGTTGTACTCTACTTTATGTTAAGTAAATGAGGCTCTTTGAACATTCTTAATTGTATTGGGTTATGGACCCTATGAACTAAGTAACATGAGAATATTGTTGTGCAATATGAGACAGAAATATGTGGGCACAAGGTGCCGGAAAAAATATTATAGTTTTATTTAATGGCACGTGAGTTGTCCGTGCGGTTGTAATATAAATACGGGCACGAGATGCCGTAAAAATATGAACATGGGCTGAGAGCTATATTATTATGATTATGAAATAAGGCGTCACAAGGTGACCTTTACTCGAAAGAATTATATTCGAAAGGTGCTTATTTAAAAGATATTTATTTGAAGGAAATATATTCAAAATATATTTATTAAAAAGCATATTATCTTAGAGATTATTACTTGAAGGATTTATAGGTGAAAGATTTATATCTGAAGGACTTCATTAATTGATTGCACTTGTATTTATTATTTATTGAGAAATAATTATGTTGTTCTTGTTGCCTGTTATTTATATCACAGGTTGATCATTGTTGCCATCATTGTTATCTGCTTCCTATTATTTTGTATGCTATCTTGCACATGTTTATTTGGTAGTCTGGTCCTAGCCTCGTCACTACTTCGCCGAGGTTAGGCTATGCACTTACCAGCACATGGGGTCGGTTGTGCTGATACTACACTTCTGTACATTTTTTATGTACAGATCCAGGTGTTTGATCGATAGTATCTATTCGTTGCGGTGGAGACTCAAGGTAAACCTGATGCAGCGTTCGCAGGCTTCGGAGTCACCTTCTTATTTTATATTCTCACTACTGTACTTATTTTCTTACGGTTGTATTTAGAAATGGTAGCGAAAAAGTCTATAGAGCTTATGCCTTGTACTATCGGGTTTTGGGAAGATGTTCATTGTATAAGAATTCTATTTTAGAAGAATTTTAGATGTTATTATTCATAGTTGTTATTCCGCAATTATTAGGCTTACCTAGTCCTTTAAGACTAGGTGCAATCACAAAATCCAACGGAGGAAAAATTGGGTCGTAACAACAGCATATTACTCTCTAATAGAATTAGGAGGCTTTAATTTAGGCACAAAATATTTAGAGGGAAATAATATGGAGGTAATTCTTTTGTTTTTGTTAATTCACGTATTTCAAAAAGAGAATTCATGTTTCCTCTGATACTATGTTGTCACGACCCAAAATCCACTAAGGGTCGTGGTGACGCCGGGCACCTCTGTCAGGCAAGCCAACAAAATCTTCAATTAAATCCTCTTTAAATACTTTTGAAAATATAAGGTCTTTCCTTCCATTTTTCATAAATAAAAGATCACTACTTGAATTCAAATTTAAATAATAACAATTAGTACATTCCTTCGAGAACCATCCCAAAAACCTGGTGTCACAAGTTTATGAGCAACTATCGATAAGGAAAGTAAAATACAATATATGTCCGAAATAGAGTGGACATGGAATAAATAATAAAAATGCTGAAAGGAACTACACTAGTTGCTGGTCGTCTCGAACAATGCAGCTCACCTAGTCCTAGAGTCGTCCATGCTGCTACGCCAGTAGGCTGCTAGAGATATATTTACCTGTGCAACAAAAATGCACAGAAGTGTAGTATGAGTACGTAATCAACGTGTACTCAGTGAGTATCCCGCCTAAACTCGAAGGAGTAGAGACGAGATGGCCAATTCCGACACTCACTAGAGGTCAATTAACAATATTCTAGAAATGCGAGGAAAATCCTGGATTTATATAGTAGTTCAAATTCGCGAAGCAAGAAAATAGGTAAAGAGTTTCAACAATTAAGCAAGGGCTTCCAAGGTTTATTCTTTATTATCTTATCAATTTATATCAAGCCACGAATGGCCAAATCCACATTTAAAATTCTCAAGCGACAAGTAACATGCGCAAATCACACAGGAATGTAAATTGTGCACTGCTGAGGGTCGAGCAGCACGAACCAATAGATGCATCTATTTAATCTGCTGAGGCGTTCGGACCGTTCCATAAATAAACACATACCCTGCTCGCGAATCACGCATGCGACGCAGGTACACATAAAATACATGCTCAAATAGCCAATTAAGAATTTATCGGAAAAAATTATCCAAATAATACCAATTCTCCTTTAACAATTTTTGAGAAATGAAATTTAACCCCTTTGAAATTTATTTGCTAATTTAATGTGATTTAAACAATTTAACCCATCAATGGGTTCACAAATAAACCAAGTGTAACATGCCTTTGGGTCCTAGACTACCCGGACAATAGCATATACTAGCTACGCGCGGACTCTCGTCTCCTCGTGCGTACGTAGCCCCCACAAATAGGAGCACATAACCAATTTAACTCACCTATGGGGTAAATTCCCCCTCACAAGATTAGAAAAGAGACTCACCTCGCTCCAAAGACTCATAACCGGCAATCTACATTCTTCCGAAGGCTTGAACAAACGCACATTGCTCCAAAACTAGCCAATAGTTTTACAAATCCATTAATATATGCTCAATTAAACTTTAAAACCCAATTTGTGACAATTCCTAACCCCGAATGAAAAATTGATAAAAATGCCCTCGGGTCCACGTGCCCGAAATTCGAAATTTCTCGAAGATAAAGTTTACCCATGAACTCACGAACTCAACTATATGATTTTTTCTTAATTCCATACTCAAATTGGTGGCTAAATTTTAAGAATATAATTTTTTAGTTTTTCCTCTAACCCTCAATTTTCTACCCATTTACATGCTAAAATCCATACGTAATCAATGTATTTAACTCATAATAGGTGGGATTAGCTTACCTTATCATTGATGAATGAATTCCCCTCTTGAATCCTCCAAGAATCGCCCCCAAGCCAAAAAAATATGAGAGAAATGGCGAAGCCCCGACTTTAAAAAATAACCTTCAGCCTCCAAGTCTTTTCGCTTCTGCGATGCCATTTCCGCTTCTGCGGAAACCGCTTTTGCGGTTTTGGGCAGCTTCTGCGATTCTGGCCAACTTTGGCTGGACTGCTTCTGTGGTTTAATTTCCGCTTAAACGGAACCGCTTCTGCGATTTCACGACCACTTCTGCGGTTAACTCACCAGGCCCTCCAATCCGCTTCTGCAACTCTTCGACCGTAGGAGCGGTCTCGCTTCTGCGGCTGCTCGTCCGCATCTGCGCTCCTCTCCATTTTGGTCCTAACCGCTTCTGCGGTTCAATTCTTTGCCTCTGCGGGGCGGCTTCTACCGTCCCAAATCCGCAGAAGTGGAAATACCATAAGCAGCAGCTTCAGCTCCTCTTCAAACTCCAAATTCGATCTGTTAGCCACCCGGAATCCACCCGAGGCCCCCGGGACCCAAACCAATCATACCAAACAGTCCCATAACACATTACGGACTTGCTCGAGGCCTCAAATCGCGTCATTCGATCTCCAATCCAAGCTTTATGAACCTTGAAATTTCCAACTTCTATTTCCGATGTTTAAACCTATCAAATCATGTCCGATTGACCTCAAATTTTGCACACAAGTCATATTTGACATTACGGACCTACTCCAACTTCAAGAATTGGATTCCGACCCCGATATCAAAAAGTCAACCTCCGGTGAAACTTCTCAAAAACCTTCAAATTTTTATTTTTAGCCAAATGGCTCCAAAATGACCTACGGACCTCCGAATTCACTTCCGATTGCGCTCCCAACTCCAGAATCACATACAGAGCTACTCTCAGTCTCAAAATTCCAAAGGGACATTGATAACACTGAAATGCACTTCAAACCAAACTTATGAAATTTCTTCTAAAATGCCAACTTCCACAATAGGCACCAAAATGCTCCCGGGTCATCCAAAACCCCATCTGGGCATACGCCCAAGTGTGAAATCATCATACGAACCTGCCGGAACCTTCAGATCCCAGTTCAGAGGACGTTTACTCAAAATTCCAATCCTAGTTCATTCGTTTAACTTTAAGCTTCCAAAATAAGAATTCTCCTTCCAAATCAACTCTGGATTTCCCGAAATTCAATTCTGATCACATGCACAAGTCATAAGACCTGAAAATGAAGTTGTACATGGCCTCCGACTGCTGAACAGAGCGCTGATACTCAAAACGACCAGTCAGGTCGTTACATTCTCTCCCACTTAAAGAAATGTTCGTCCTCGAACGTGCTGAGAACTATACGGAAGTAGTCTGAAATCATTGTTTAGCACCTCATGCACCTTCCCATGCTACCACAACTTAGCTGGGCACATTAGCTCAATAAATTCTGAAGATATTCCCTTTTATTCAAGAAAATAAGTTTTAGAGCCCGATTCCAACATCCGGAATCCTATGCCAGGCCCGTTTCCAACATACGACCACTATATCAATCACTACACGCTGTACTCAAACATGACTGCATAACTTTGTTAGATTCTTACTTCGCAACACTTAGCCCACAGGACCACAATAGCCTTTTTCTAATCAACTTGGTCAAAATCTTACTAATCTGATGTTCCCATCGCACCCCATGATGTATACAGGTCTTACTCTATCCTTTACCATACCGCCATGATGGAATAGATGTACCAACACTCACAATCCACTGCCGAGTCAACAAAACATTAGGTCTATATTCCTGACAAAACCTTCACCTCATTCTGACCCCAATAATAGTCTTATCTCCATAACATACCTCATATAGCTAGATTGCACAGAATCCTAGATCAAGGGATCTCGTCTCATCTGATACAACTGCCCAGGCAATAAGCCACCCCAGAAATTGTTAAAATCTCATATGATGCTACCATGCGCCAATAGGCCACCAATTCAAACGCAATGCCAAAGGAAAACGAACTCTGGAAGGAAGTACCTAACTCCCACACTACTACGGACTTTCCTGAAAAAAATAGAAAGCAGGACATACAAAATTAGCATATAGAAAACTACTCTCAACATCACACTGTTGCGGCGTGCAACCCGATCCACATAGCATAACCATGGCGGCGTGGCACCCGATCCTCACAATATAACCATGGTGGCGTGCCACCCGATCCACAAATAGAACTCATATAAAGAGATACACATCGAGCTAAATTGCTCACTACAATGAAATACCGAATCTTGGTCACAAGCACTCTAAGTGCATAATACCATCCTTAGGGGGACATATAGCGCCATAAGCTACGAAACTCAAGCACCACTGAGGTGCGATATATAATACGAATCCCAAGAGCCATTTTTCTCATAATACAACATTCCCACGCGGGTCCTCAACACATACACAATTTCTCAGGTCGTCTCATAACTTACACAGTGCAATGCATCACTACACGAAACATCTGACAACGAGATAACACCCTGGCCACTCCATAAGGAGCGCGTTACTCAAATGAACACAACTGGCCTGACATAGAGTCCATATTCACATTTAAACCCATCCACCAACCTCAAGTCGATCCTGATCACATCAAACTAAGCCAATAACCTTTCAAAGGTTCATGCTAATTCCTTCCCCTCATTATACACAAGAACAACCGTCGTAACCAGAGCAACCTCCTCAGTTCACAACTCAATAAACAAAGTGCCCTCCAGGCCTAAGTTCTCAAATTAATCATATTAACACAATCCTCATACTTGGTTTAAATCTTAGTTAATCAAGTGACTACATGTCACATTTATACAAGCTTCCCGTGGGACACGCTCCCATAATCTTCCGAAATAATTAACGGATCCGCTCATCCAGACCATCAGTCGCACTAACGCTGAAAAGCGATCAAGAATCCTTAACCAGGATGCAAGGACCTTTTCCCACAAAACATCGATCTCAGGCGACACTGAAGACAACACCAATTTACTTTAATCATTCCACCCTCTTCTGGCTCATCCAAGCTCGTGACATCCTTACCAACAGCAAACTTCAACCTCAATCCACACTGCGAATTTCCATGCTACTCACTGCATCCAACATTCCAACATACAATAGAACACGATCTTCATTGTAACTTCGAAATCATTAATATTTTAACACTTCATCATATACGAACTTTTCACTTAACTCACTTCAGGAGAATCATAGCAACACACAAGTGAATTCCCATAACCGAAGGATATCCAAATCCCTAAGTAGTGGCCCAAGCCACCATATTCCTTCCGGAACCCGCTTTCACTTAACAAGCCATAACAGAAGAATGCTTCTGAATAACGTCAATTACGGCGGCCGGCAAACCTCACTCGTACCGCCACTAATAATACACACAACTCGATCTCACTGAATGAACTGATCACAGAACCCAACATGCCAAATTCAACTATAGTTAATCAGCCCCTTTCCTTCCAATTTATCCTTGATTGCTTGAGAAATAATACTAACTCTCTTCAACACATAACATACTCCCTCTACACTCACCCCGAGTGATCTTGAATCGCGAGACCATGTTGTCTCAAATCTCACGGATTATTTCACATTTCTCAAATGCTACACCATAAGGTAACACATCATAGAACATTTTGGGCACCTTCTCATAAGCTGCTATAAAGCTTGATTCTTAGTTGTACTTATAGGCTTGAAATCATTAGGTACCACACTTTATCTTTTGAGTTCCACTAGGACCGTTGCTGAGAGCCACCCGCTCTGACTTGATCCCGAATATAATCAGCTCCCTGAATCTTCTAACACATTAATACCCTCTCAAGGAAGCACCTGGTAGAGTCACTCCCCTTTTAACCCACTTCTATACAAGGCACAAATCCTGAATCTTTCCCCAAGTTTGAACATGAGCCTATAAGGCTAACCATAGCACATCTTTAATAATTCTTCCGCTCAAATTACTACTTATGGTATTTTTCCGTAGCTAGGATAACCCCTCAGTATGCTAATAACCAGAAACTTCGCAAGTAGTTAACCATGCAACCCAATCATAAGCGGAGGGACTCTCCTACTTAGCTTGAAAACATTCTTTCACACTCTGGAATTCACCAGGATTCCTTAATCTCTAATTGACACAACCTTGCGCAATCAACCACCAGCATTCTCGATATCTTATCGTGGGAAGACCAATTTGATACTCTAAATCACTAACAACATTCACACAACAGCTCCCTTTGCTGCATAACCCGTAGAACTCTTCGCAGAAGCCTCGCCAACCATGCGTCCGCTAAACTTCTCTCAGGATATAACCCTCCTAAGTCTAAGCTCACTCCCTAGCCGTACCCGTCCATTTACCCCTCGTGGACACCCATTAAATGCGCAACAAAATCCTTCCACTTTAAATTCATGCTACATCTATCTTCATTTCAAGCAGCTCCTTTCCGTCATACCAAATATCCTACCGCATAACAACCCCATGCTTCAAATTAACTCTATAGACTTCCATTGCCCGTCGCTAAGATCCGAGATCCTTCCAAACTATCCTTAGGCGTTTAGTCATTCTACTACTAGGCCCTATACCGCTTTTCCACTCTCCCACTTTGGGAAAACTCACTCCTTTAATCAACTGTTCGGCCTGCGCTCCCTAAGCCTGGCCTTTTAGAAGTTTAAAACTCCGTCTGACACTTCCCACATGCCTTTCTCATCTTTTGCTGCCCAGTCATTGTCTTGATAAAATTTATCTTCATAGAACTCGAATCCACAATTTGCTACTAACCCCAAACTTTTCCGAAGGTCGTCTTTATTGAACCGTCAACATCTTGAAATACTGATTAAATCTAGAACCACCGCACCCTGTGATATATGATAGTTGTATCTCCAATACTATTTCACAATATCTTGCCCCAAGGCAAATTGTAGCAGATCATAACACCAACAAATTAAAGCGTTCAATTAGGACAACAGCACCCCCATATAGAGGAGAACTCCACCACACTTGCAATTACCACGTTTCATTACTTCACATCAGTCCACATTTGACCATCCTTAGTTTGATTGTCCTTCCCCTGCCGGGAATAAAATACTGAATCCCTTTTGATTACACACTGAATAAACTTCCCTTCAATTCATTCACTGCCCCAACACGTGGGCAAACACCCTACCATCACAACAACACTGCGGAATAATCACTCATAAGCATTATGGAAACCTGTGCCTAGAATCAAGGCTCTTAAAAGTTCTGTTACTGAGCTGAAATAATGGAATATCCTTCCATAAGGCGACTATAATAGTCCAATTAACTATACCGGGAGAATCATCCTGCACCACATTTGTAGTGCCATTACAATCCTTCAATTTTCTATTTATAACAAGCGCCCGCGTAAGATTGAGTAGGAAGAAATCAAAGGCATAAGCCTCAAAGGAATTGAACTGCACGATAAGGAAATCAAGAAGGGAAGTGCTCCTAACAGCCATGTAGCCTCCCGAGGATAAGTACAGACATCTTCGTACCGATCCGCGAGACTCTACTAGACTTGCTCATGACTCGTGAGACCGACGGGAACCTAGTGCTCTGATACCATGTTGTCACGACCCAAAATCCACTAAGGGTCGTGGTGGCACCAGACACCTCTCTCAGGCAAGCCAACAAAATCTTCAATTAAATCCTCTTTTAATACTTTTGAAAATCTAAGGTCTTTCCTTCCATTTTTCATAAATAAAAGATCACTACTTGAATTCAAATATAAATAATAACAATTAGTACATTCCTTCGAGAACCATCCCAGAAACCCGGTGTCACAAGTGCATGAGCAACTATCAATAAGGAAAGTAAAATACAATATCTTTCCGAAATACAGTGGACAGGGAATAAATAATAAAAATATTGAAAGGAACTACACTAGTTGCGGTTCGTCTGGAACAATGCAGCTCACCTAGTCCCAGAGTCGTCCATGCTGCTACGCCCAGTAGGCTGCTAGAGGTATATTTACCTATGCAACAAAAATGCACAGAAGTGTAGTATGAGTACGTAATCAACGTGCACTCAGTGAGTATACCGCCTAATATCGAAGGAGTAGAGACGAGTGGCCAACTCCGACACTCACTAGAGGTCAATTAACAATATTCTAGAAATGCGAGGAAAATCATGGATTTATATAGTAGTTCAAATTCGCATAGCCAGAAAACAGGTAAACACCTTCAACAATTAAGCAAGGGCTTCCAAGATTTATTCTTTATTATCTTATCAATTTATATCAAGCCATGAAGGGCCAAATCCACAGTTAAAATTCTCAAGCAACAAGTAACATGCATAAATCACACCGAGGCGACGGCCCGATCCAACAGGAATGTAAATTGTGAACTGCCGAGGATCGAGCAGCCCGAACCAATAGATGCATCTATTTAATCTGCCGAGGTGTTCGGCCCGTTCCATGAATAAACACATATCCTGCTCGCGAATCACGCATGCGACGCAGGTACACATAAAATACATGCTCAAATATCCAATTAAGAATTTATCGGGAAAAATTATCCAAATAATACCAATTCTCCTTTAACAATTTTTGAGAAATGAAATTTAACCCCTGTGAAATTCATATACTAATTTAATGTGATTTAAACAATTCAACCCATCAATGGGTTCACAAATAAACCAAGTGTAAAATGCCTTTGGGTCCTAGACTACCCGGACAATAGCATGTAGTAGCTACGCACGGACTCTAATCACCTCGTGCATACGTAGCCCCCACAAATAGGAGCACATAACAAATTTAACTCACCTATGGGGTAAATTCCCCACGCAAGATTAGAAAGGAGACTCACCTCGCTCCGAAGACTCATAACAAGCAATCTACATTCTTCCGAAGGCTTGAAACAATGAACATTGCTCCAAAACTAGCCAATGGTTATAAAAATCCATTAATATATGCTAAATTAAACTTTAAAACCCAATTTGTAACAATTCCTAACCCCGAACGAAAAGTTGACAAAATGCCCTCGGGCCCACGTGCCCAAAATCCTAAATTTCTCAAAGATAAAGTTTACCCATGAACTCACGAACTCAAATATTTGATTTTCTCTTAATTCCATACTCAAAATCATGGCTAAATTTCAAGAATATAATTTTCTAGGTTTTCCTCTAATCCTCAATTTTCTACCCATTTACATGCTAAAATCCATACGTAATCAATGTATTTAACTCATAATAGGTGGGATTAGCTTACCTTATCATTGATGAATGAATTCCCCTCTTGAATCCTCCAAGAATCGCCCCCAAGCCAAGAAAATATGAGATAAATGGCCAATCCCTGACTTTAAAAAATAACCTTCTGCCTCCGGGTCTTTTCGCTTCTACGATGCCATTTTCGCTTATACGGAAACCGCTTTTGCGGTTTTAGGAGTGCGGTTCTGGCGAACTTTGGCTGGACTGCTTCTGCGGTCTAATTTCCGCTTAAGCGAAACTGCTTCTGCGATTTCACGACCGCTTCTACGGTTAACTCACCAGGCCCTCCAATCCGCTTCTACGACTCTTCGACCACAGGAGCGGTCTCGCTTCTGCAGGTGCTCGTCTGCATCTGCGGTCATCTCCATTTTGGTCTTAACCGCTTCTGCGGTTCAATTCTTCGCCTCTGCGGGGCGGCTTCTGTGGTCCCAAATCCGTAGAAGCAGAAATACCAGAAGCAGCAGCTCCAGCTCCTCTTCAAACTCCAAATTTGATCCGTTAGCCACCCGGAATCCAGCCGAGGCCCCCGGGACCCAAACCAATCATACCAAACAGTGCCATAACACATTAGTGACTTTCTCAAGGCCTCAAATCATATCAAACAACGCTAAAATCATCATTCGACCTCCAATTCAAGCTTTATGAACCTTGAAATTTCCAATTTCTATTTCCGCCGTTTAAACCTATCAAATCATGTCTGATTGACCTCAAATTTTTCACACAAGTCATATTTGACATTACAGACCTACTCCAACTTCCGAAATTGGATTCCGACCCCGATATCATAAAGTCAACCTCCGGTCAAACTTCTAATAAACCTTCAAATTTCTATCTTTAGCCAAATGGTTCCAAATTGACCTACGGACCTCCGAATTCAGTTCCGTTCGTGCTCCCAACTCTAGAATCACCTTAAGGAGCTACTCCCAGTCTCGGAATTCCAAACAGACATTGATAACACTGAAACGCACTTCAAACCAAACTTATAAAATTTCTTCCAAAATGCCAACTTCCACAATAGGCAGCAAAATGCTTTCGGGTCATCCAAAACCCCATCCGGGCATACGCCCAAGTCCGAAATCATCATACAAACCTGCTGGAACTTTCGGATCCCGATTTCGAGGTCGTTTACTCAAAATTTCAATCCTAGTTCATTCTTTCAACTTTAAGCTTCCAAAATATGAATTCTCCTTCCAAATCAACTCTGGACTTCCCGAAATTCAATTCCGACCACACGCACAAGTCATAATACCTAAAAATGAAAATGTTCATGGCCTCTGACTGCTGAACGGAGCGCTGATACTCGAAACAACCGGTCGGGTCATTACACACGACCCCAGTTCGCCCTCCGTGAACTATCGTAACAGCACCTAGTATCTACGACTAGTGACACGACCCAATCTCCATACCCGGTCGTGAGGGTGCCTCTCGTGAAGACAAGGCCAGCCAACTAACCCAATTCGTTTCTATAACACTTACTAAACATAAATAGATGGAACATGCAACTTAAAGAACATTAATTATCAACATTATAGCCTAACTCAGCCCGACCGGGGTGTCACAAGTCACGAGCATCTAGGAGGGTCTTTATTACAATTTTAAAGTCTATAATACATAAGAGTAAAATCTGGAAATCAAGAAGAAGAAGAATCTCGGTGCCGCGAACGCCGGAGGTCACCTTGCTTAGCTACAATAGCAATACCTTCAATCCGCTACTAACCCGTTATCGGGTGAACAGTACCTGCAACTGCACGCGAGGTGCAAGTAGTAAAGTGAGTACTTCCAACTCAGTGGTAATTAGAGCGAATAATATCTAAGCGATAAGAAAACACGTATGAGCACTCCAAAATGCTATAATAGACAGTACAAACCTTTGAGAAAGATAGTAAAAACCGTAACACCGAGAAAATCCTTTAGAAAATATCAAGCTCCGTTAAAATCTCTTTTGAAAACATGCCTTTTCAACAGTTGCGAAAAATAATTTCGACAAGCAGGAAATAATCAGAAATCTGCCCCTCGGGCTCAATATCAACCTCTCAGTGCAGTATCAGCCCCGCAGTCTCACTCTCAACTCACAAAGTAAACCTCAGCCTCTCGGGCTCAGCACTCCCAACTCACCAAGCACAATATCAGCCTCTTGGGCTCAGCACTCCTTAACACGTAACACCAAAGTATCTGGTCAACAAGGCAAGTAATAACATGTATGCCAATGATATATGAGTGCTAAATGTCATGCCACATAGTACAAACAGGAGTGAATGCATAAATGCAATGCAATGCATATGACCGCTACGGCGCGTAGCCCGATCCATGGGTACCCTGCGCTCACTGGGGGGTGTGTACAGACTCCGAAGGGGCTCCTACAGCCCAAGCGCTATAATATTGCGGGCATGCAGTCCGATCCATATAATATACTACTGCGGCGTGCAGTCCGATCCATGCAATATACTACTGCGGCGTGCAGTCCGATCCATGCAATATACTACTGCGGCGTGCAGTCCGATCCATATAATATACTACTACGACGTGCAGTCCGATCCATGCAATATACTACTGCGGCATGCAGTCCGATCCATATAATATACTACTGCGGTGTGCAGTCCGATCCATGCAATATACTACTGCGGCGTGCAGTCCGATCCATTCATGTATATGCATATGCACATATAACACTCGAGGCCTGAAAGCCTCCTTACATCACTCTTCATGTCCTCACATATCGCCCTTGGCCCCAGTCTGTCCCAAAATAGTCAAAAGCCCCTCGGGCTTCAGTAAAACAATAATAATCAGCTCAAACAATAGTTCAAATATCAGTTAAAACTCCAAGTTTGAGAAAAATATAGCTGAGTTCATGAAAAAGTGTAAATCACATGGACTGAGTACAAATAATATTTCAAATAGTGAGGAAACAGTGATGATAGTTCATAAAGAGTTCAAATAATCGGCAATAAGCCCCAAGTATGGCAATGAGCCCAAATCATATTGATAACAACAAATCATTTGCAAATACACGGTAAAAACCAACAACCGGGACGGACCAAGTCACGATCCCCAACGGTGCTCTACCCCACGCGCAGGTTCAGCGTGCAAGTCACCACAATACAACACTAATATGTGCAAATCCAAGGTTTCAAACCCTCAGGATATCATTCCCAAGTATTACTCACCTCGAATCAGTGAAATTCCTCGCTCGCGACGCCCTTGCCCCTCAAATTGGCCTCCACACGCGTTGAATCTAATCAAAAATAGAGCGAATACATCACAATATACCAAATGGACAAACCCAATCGAAAACAATCGAAATATAGCAAAAATCTCGAAACTAGCAAAACCCGAGCCCCGAGCCTGCTTCTCAAAAAATTTTGAAACTTACATTACCGGATTCGTCATCTCGCCACCAGTCCGTACATACCAAGAACACCCAAATCCGAGCTTAAATGACCTATCAAATCCCAATTTGAAGTATCAAATTTTCAAGCCCTAGCTTTTACCATTTTAGCTAAATTTCCATGATTTCATAGATGGATTTCACAATAAAAACGAGTTTTGAGTCCAAGAAACTTACCTCCAATCGCTTCTCTTTGAATCCCTCTTCAATTCGCTCTCCCAAGCTCCAATTTCGCTCCACAATGGAGGAAAATAGCATAGGCTCGCGGATGAAATATTATTAAAACCTTTCTGCCCAGACGCTTAACTCTATGCGATCGCATACACCCCATTGCGATCGCATAGCACAAAAATTGAACTCCCAGAATTTACCTTATGCGAACGCATCATATACCTCGCGAACGCACAGACTTACCAAAATACACTATGCGATCGCACACGCTCCCACGCGATCGCATAGAACAAACTCCTACAAAAATTCCCGGGCCAAAATTACACTGTGCGATCGCATAACACACATTGCGATTGCATATAACAACCAATCACCCCTCAGAATTCTTTCTATGTGATCGTATAACACTCTCTGCGATCGCATAGAGCAAATATGCTCTGCAATTTTTCTGCTGCAATTATGAACTCCAAACCTCCCGATAGCCATCCGAAATCACCCCGAGGCCCTCGGGACCTCAACCAAAAGCACAGATATGTTCTATTACCTCATTCAAACTTGCTCGGATCATCAAAACGCCATCGTTAACATCAAAATCCTCAATTTTCATCAAATCAAAGCCTAAGTTTCTTAAAAACTTCCGAATTGCACATTCGATCAAACACCCGACCAAACGACGTCCGAATGACCTGAAAATTTGCAGACATATCCAAAATCACCTACCGAAGCTACTGCAACTCTCGGAATTCCATTCCGACCTTCAGATCAAAATATCACCTATCAACCGGAAATCGCCAAAATACTAACTTAGCCAAAATAGGCTAACTTCTTCACCGGACCTCCAAAATTACTTCCGATTGCGCTCCTAAGCCTTAAATCATCACCCGGAGCTAACCGAATTATGGGAATTCAATTCAGAGCCCTTTAACTCACAAGTCAATATCCGGTTGACTTTTCCAATTTAAGTCTTCTTAAAAGAGACTAAGTGTCTCATTTCTTATCAAAATTACTCCAATTAAATTCTAACGCACTCAGTACCGGTAATGAAACATAAAGCAATACAATAAGGGGGAAATGGGGTGGTAACTCACATTACGACATGTCGGGTCGTCACATCCTCCCCATCTTAAACAAACGCTCGTCCTCGAGCGGACCCAGAGTTGTCCTAGAAGCCAACCAATAGCTGAATGACCTTACCAAGCATATACTCGGGGTGATCCCACGTCACCCTATCTCACATAGGCACCGATAATACAACACAGCTGAAATTTCACAGTCCATCTAGACCATAACCATAGAACTACATTGCACTTCCGAACCCATACACAAGATCAGAGCTTCACACCTATACTCAGAATAAACTCGAACCCGTTGTAATAACCCACACTTGCAACCTCAGGTGAACCCATGCAACAAACCACATATTCCAACACTCGAAACGATAGTGTCTATTCACAACAGTTTCCCACAACACCTGAATACCGATGAAAATACCTCTTATCAATAAAGGTCTTATTCTAGAACCTTCACATACTACCAACGAATAATGAAACACGCGATAAACTGTATCATTTTCTCAGATCAACCATTCATGAAGCCACTTCCTTGTTGACTAATACCACAACAGATTTCCGAGCCAAACCTCGATATTACCTTTCTAACAAGCTGAAATCAAATCTGTTCGTACTCATTAATGACTCCAATGATCACTTCGACTCCAACCACCCCACTGGTGATATGACACCTCGATGCAGGCCTAATCCACAACTTGCGTAATACACGCACCAATGAGAAGCAGTCTGAACATGCTCAAATCATGACAATGACTCAACGAAAGAGCTGTAACTCAATCTCAACAGTACCATTACAACACAAAACTGAGATCCTGTCTCACATCATAGAAATAGAGTGCATGAATCCTCCTCGAAAGGTCATAACTTCACGGGGCCTTGCCACAACGCGTGATTCTATCCAAACACTATTACCCTTGAAGCACCTTAAGTCACCATGCTCAACACGGACATCCACGCACAGATTGAGGTCTGAAACCAAGCAATCCATCACACCCATGGTGAAGCAAGTAATATACCCTATTCAATCCTGAAAGGACACAACCGATGCGCTATTCGCCGAGCAACACCCAATACAGACTTTCCTCAGAAACTAGGAAGTAATGCATACAAAATAACATATAAAAAACTATTCTCAACATCACACTATTGCGGCATGCAACCCGATCCAGATAACATACCCGTGGCGGCGTGCCACCCGATCCACACATAAATTTCACAAAAGGAGATGCACATCGAGCCAAATTTTCCCATTACAATAAACACATATAGTCTCATGCCCGGCCACAAAAAACGCATCCAAACAAGTCCCCCAATACCGAAACTGAATCAATGGTAGAAACCTCTGCACTAACATCCGCCATGAAGGCCCAATTAATAAAGCAATGCTTGTCAGCCATCCGCTGGTCTCTGGTATACAAGCTACCCTGCTAGAACATAATCCGATGCACCTTGCCACGCAGCCTGTGGCATTTTCTGACATAGCCCATAACACATTAGTCTAGACAACCTGACATTGGAACAACCAGTCTGCCATCTAATATCATAACCCAAATTTAACATTCCATGCAAAGAAAGATCCACTCGGACCTCCAATTCCGAATAACCATTAGACGGTGTTGATACACATGATCTACAACCACTGCACAGTCGGATCACTAGAACTTCTAGTCTCCAACACATTTAACACATAAATCACTATGCCTGATCCCACACTCCACCGTACGAATACATAACACACATCAAGTATCCATTCATACCACGAAAGATATTCAAGAATTTCCCTACGCCATCAACAACCAAATTATCAACGGTCGATCTAACAAGAAAAATGTCGCAATGCTACTGCAGTATCATCAGTTTACATCACCTTACCCTTTTTGACTGAACATATACCCTTGTCAAACCACTATAATAGCAATACCATCTCTTTAATCATCTGAAGATCGATTCCTTATTCACCTGCAACTGCCCATGCTGCTTAAGAATTTAATGACTTCCCATTATGAACTGAACCAAAACCTTGAACACGCAAATCCCAATTCTCCATATCATAACACATAGACCATACCACACTAGGATAATATGAGGACTTCTATCTCTCTTCTGTGCTGCAGACATCGACGCACTCAACTAGTCAAGAACTTTCATGATCCCATATAGAAGAAAAATCATTACACACTCCATGCTTCACAGACCCATAGGAAATATACTCATCTTCAAACCACAGTAAAACACATCAAAAACTCTCTCTCCCAATTCCATCGCACAGGCTAAACTGCCAGCACTTAAAAGCTTTGCTGCACAATACCTGTAAGGCTCATTACCTCGACCACATACAATAATTAATCATATCCTTAGCATACCGATTCAGTTCATTATCAAGCTATTCCATTTATCCAATTTCCTTCTCGATTCATCTTTAATTTGATATTCTCCCTTGCTGTAGCACCACAATACCTCAACCCAGGTTACCACACGAGACTCGCAAATAAAACCACACTGTCTAAGACCCATAGGCCACTGTATACCCTCTCAAACATTTCCCATAATTACCACATTCCAGAATGCTTTACACCAAAGAACTTCCTGCGAATCTGAATTCATTACCATTACCTTCCAAAGGCGGATACGTAGAATCCTATGATTAACACAAAGTACCACAAGTCTGGATCTTTTCTAATGAAAACACAGTCTCTAGCCACATACACAAACGTAAGACACCTGATTGTTACATGCAAAATCCTGAACACAGTAAAACCATTGTCGAGGGTCATTCACTCTTATTCAGATGTAATTCACCTGCCCTAAATGAACAGAACCACTCGTGCCTTATTAGTACTCTGACACCGCAAAACATGATCTCATACAGATACAAACAACCATCTTTCTTCTCTTTAAACTGAGCATTCTTTATCAATAACAGCTCAAAAATATCCTAATATTTCCTCACATTCACGAAAGCACCATATAACCTTTGTAAAAATTTTCCTTCACACGTGCCATCGTCGGCTCAATTTCTGCAACCAGAACTGATCCAACATCCTCCCTCGGAACGGAATCAACATCGCACATAACCATGCAATCAGCTGACCAACAACAACCTCCCCAACTTGGCCCAAAGCCATAAATCAAGGCACTCTTAACAACTCATAACACTTTTACTCAAATAATGCCACAATGTTATAATGAGATTAAACTCAAGTCATTTACAAGTTTTGTGAATACACAGATCACCTAGCACTGACATTCTCTGCAACCCTCGCATTCATTTCCACATCAGCTGAGTCCACTTTCTTAAGCGTCTCAATTCCTCAATTACAACACATACCCTCCAATTACACATGAGATATTTTAACATACACATAAGGTTCATACCTCTCAAAAACACTCCGCAGGAGATAACCCACCTGCTTTGACTCATTTCAATATTTCAACATACCTTCCACCATCATATACGTTACACAATCAATTAGTCTTTCTGAGTCTAAACTCATATCACCACATGAAATGTACTTTACTTTCCAACTAAGAGACATGAAAATATTCTTCACGCGCCCATAACTTGGAGCTACACAATGGATCGCAATAGGAAACAAACATTTAATAACTCATCTATTATCCAGCAGACTTCTTCGTCACTACCAAAATCACATAGATACACCTCACAGTACTGACATATTCATCACATGGATATTCCACCGCCAGCCTAGCTAATAAGAGCATTACTAAACATATGAGTTCAAAATACTTGCTCACACAATCGGCACCTCGATGCTCAAGCTATAGGCAAAGATCCGGCCTTAAGTCCTCCAGACTGGCCCAACATGAACTCACGGAGATTACCTCTCGCCCCTTGATCAGGGAATCAAAATCCATTAAGACACATATACTACTGAGTGCTCGCGTGCGCATACAGCCGTGTGGAAGGAATTTCAACAGTTATATCTCAAGCTGAATCAAGTATGCACGATAAGAATTCCAAGAATGAGAAGTTTTCCTAAAGGTTCTACAGCCTCTTGAGGATAAATACAGACATCTCTGTACCGATCCGTGAGACTCTACTAACCCTGCTCATGACTCGTGAGACCTAGTAACCTAGGCTCTGATACCAACTTGTCACAACCCAATCTCCATACCCGGTCGTGAAGACAAAGCCAACCAACTAACCAAATTCGTTTCTTTAACACTTACCAAAATATAAATAGATGGAACATGCAACTTAAAGAACATTAATTATCAATATTATAGCCTAACTCAGCCCCACCGGGGTGTCACAAGTCACGAGCATCTAGGAGGATCTTTATTACAATTTTAAAATCTATAATACATAGAGTAAAATATGGAAATCAAGAAGAAGAAGAATAATCTCGGTGCCGCGAACGCTGGCGGTCACCTTGCTTAGCTACGATAGCAATACTTTCAATTTGCTACTAACCCGTTACCGGGTGAACAGTACCTGCAACTGCACGCGAGATGCAGGGAGTAAAGTGAGTACTTCCAACTCAGTAGTAATAAGAGCGAATAATATCTGAGCGATAAAAAAACACGTATGAGCACTCCAAAATGCTATAATAGGCAGTACAACCCCTTGAGAAAGATAGTAAAAACTGTACCACCGAGAAAATCCTTTAGAAAATCTCAAGCTCAGTTAAAATCTCTTTTGAAAACATGCCTTTTCAACAGTTGCGAAAAATAATTTTGACAAGCAGGAAATAATCAGAAATCTGCCCCTCGGGCTTAGTATCAACCTCTCAGTGCAGTATCAACCCCGCGGGCTCACTCCCAACTCACAAAGTACAACCTCAGCCTCTCGGGCTCAGCACTCCCAACTCACCAAGCACAATATCAGCCTCTCGGGCTCAGCACTCCTTAACACGTAACACCAAAGTATCTGGTCAACAAAGCAAGTAATAACATGTATGCCAATGATATATGAGTGCTAAATGTCATGCCACGTAGTACAAACAGGAGTGAATGCATAAATGCAATGCAATTCATATGACCGCTACGGCGCGTAGCCCGATCCATGGGTACCCTGTGCTCACTGGGGGTGTGTACAGACTCTGGAGGGGCTCCTACAGCCCAAGCGCTATAATACTGCGGGCGTGTAGTCCGATCCATATAATATACTACTGCGGCGTGCAGTCCGATCCATGCAATATACTACTGCGGCGTGCAGTCCGATCCATATAATATACTACTGCGGCGTGTAGTCCGATCCATGCAATATACTACTGCGGCGTGCAGTCCGATCCATATAATATACTACTGCGGTGTGCAGTCCGATATATGCAATATACTACTGCGGCGTGCAGTCTGATCCATTCATGTATATGCATATGCACATATAAAACTCGAGGCCTGAAAGCCTCCTTACTTCACTCTTCATGTCCTCACATATGGCCCTCAGCCCAATCAATCCCAAAATAGTCAAAAGCCCCTCGGGCATCAGTAAAATAATAATACTCAGCTCAAACAATAGTTCAAATATCAGTTAAAACTCTAAGTTTGAGAAAAATATAGCTGAGTTCATGAAACAGTGTAAATCACATGGACTGAGTTCAAATAATATTTCAAATAGTGAGGAAACAGTGATGATAGTTCATAAAGAGTTCAAATAATCGGCAATAAGCCCTAAGTATGGAAATGAGCCCAAATCATAATGATAACAACAAATCATTTGTAAATACATGGTAAAAACCAACAACCGGGACAGACCAAGTCACGATCCCCAACGGTGCTCTACCCCACGCTCAGGTTCAGCGTGCAAGTCACCACAATACAGCACTTAGATGTGCAAATCCGGGGTTTCAAACCCTCAGGATATCATTCCCAAGTATTACTCACCTCAAACCAGTGAAATTACTAGCTCGTGACGCCCTTGCCCCTCAAATTGCCTCCACGCGCGTCGAATCTAACCAAAAACAGAGCGAATACATCACAATATACCAAATGGACAAACCCAATCGAAAACAATCGAAATATAGCAAAAATCTCGAAACTAGCAAAACCCGAGCCCCGAACCCGCTTCTCAAAAAATTTTGAAACTTACATTACCGGATTCCTCGTCTCGCCACGAGTCCGTACATACCAAGAACTCCCAAATCTGAGCTTAAATGTCCTATCAAATCCCAATTTGAAGTATCAAATTTCCAAGCCCTAGCTTTTACCATTTTAGCTAAATTTTCATGATTTCATAGATGGATTTCACAATAAAAATGAGTTTTGAGTCCAAGAAACTTACCTCCAATCGCTTCTCTTTGAATCCCTCTTCAATTCGCTCTCCCAAGCTCCAATTTCGCTCCACAACGGAGGAAAATAGCATAGGCTCGCGGATGAAATATTATTATAACCTTTCTGCCCAGACGCTTAACTCTATGCGATCGCATAGCACAAAAATTGAACTCCCAGAATTTACCTTATGCGAATGCATCATATACCTCACGAGCGCACAAACTTACCAAAATACACTATGCGATCGCGTAGAACAAACTCCTACAAAACTTCCCGGGCCAAAATTACACTGTGTGATCGCATAACACACATTGCGATCGCATATAATAACCAATCACCCCTCAGAATTCTTTCTATGCGATCGCATAACACTCTCTGCGATCGCATAGAGCAAATATGCTTTGCAATTTTTCTGCTGCAATTATGAACTCGAAACCTCCCGATAGCCATCCGAAATCACCCCGAGGCCTTCGGGACCTCAACCAAAAGCACAGATATGTTCTATTACCTCATTAAAACTTGCTCGGATCATCAAAATGCCATCGTTAACATCAAAATCCTCAATTTTCATCAAATCAAAGCCTAAGTTTCTTAAAAACTTCCGAATTGCACATTCGATCAAAAACCCGACCAAACGACGTCTGAATGACCTAAAAATTTGCAGACACATCCAAAATCACCTAACGAAGCTACTGCAACTCTTAGAATTCTATTTCAACCCTCGGATCAAAATATCACCTATCAACCAGAAATCGCCCAAATACGAACTTCGCCAAAATAGGCTAACTTCTTCACCGGACCTCCAAAATTACTTCCAATTGCGCTCCTAAGACTTAAATCGTCACCCGAAGCTAACCGAATCATCGGAATTCAATTTTGAGCCCTCTAACTCACAAGTCAATATCCGGTTGACTTTTTCAATTTAAGTCTTCTTAAAAGAGACTAAGTGTCTCATTTCTTATCAAAATTAATCCACACTCATTTCTTATCAAAATTAATCCAATTAAATTCTATTGCACTCAATACCGATAATGAAACATAAATCAATACAATAAGGGAGAAACTGAGCCGTAACTCACGTGATAACGGGTCGGATCATCACAACTAGGTAGGCCTTACAAATGCGGAAAAGAAAACAATTGCTAAAGGAAAATAATTAAAATCTGATATAACAAAAAGAAATAGTGTTTAAGATGCTGCCTGACATTTAACAATACAAAATCTCAACATAACACTCCCAAAATCCGGAACCCCATGAATCACTAGCTAAGAGATACATAAAAGCTCTAACTCCAGAATGTCTATCAAAAGGAAAATACAGAAGGGCTATATTAATACTGCGAATAGCCAAAGCTTCTATCCAAAGCTTATTCTTTTCTTTGTAGGAAATTTGAAATGGACAAGACTTGGATGCATTGTACAGATAGATTGAGCAATGTATATTTAAAAGGAGTTGAGGATTTTCTTCAATTTGCTTTGGAGCACACAGAACTAGAAGGTAAAATTCCTTGTCCTTGTAAGAAATGGAACAATGTTTTCCATAAGACTAGAGATGAAGTCAGGGAACATTTAATAATTTTTGGGTTAGTCAAGGGTACACTCGTTGGATTTATCATGGACAATTTGTACCTAAAGAGCAAAACACCGACAATAATGAAATAAGACAACATGAAGTAAGAAAAAAGCAAGGTGATGATATATTTGAAATGATTTATGATATTGCTGGCCCAAATATCATGGATTATTATAGTGGGGTTAAGTGCAAACATGTTGATACTTCGGAACCTGCTTCTGAATTCTCCAAAGTGTTGGCGGATGCTGCACAACAGCTTTATCCTGGTTGCGAGCAATTCTCCAAGTTATCACTAGTTGTGGAACTGTTCCAAATTAAGTGTCTTTTTGGGTTGAGTGATAAAGCAACTGATAGCATAATGAAGTTAATTAAGCGAGCACTTCCTTCTGGTGAAACTTTACCAGAATCATTTTATGGAGCAAAAAAATTGATTCGAAATTTAGGCCTTCGTTATGAAAAAATACATGCTTGCGAAAATGACTATATGTTATTTTGGAAACATAATGCAAAAGCTGAATCTTGCTTGATTTGTGGTGAGTCTAGGTGAAAATCAAGTGAAGGTCAAAAAGCTAATGAGGTTACTTCAGTAAGGATTGAGAAGAAAGTTCCTCGAAAAGTTCTATGTTACTTCCCCTTGAAACCAAGATTGCAAAGGTTGTTTATGTCATCAGAAATAGCTTCAGACATGTCATGGCATCATAATCAGCATTTGAAAGATGGCGTTCTTAGATATCCAGCTGACTCTGATGCATGGAAATATTTTGATACATCTAATACGGGATTTGCTAGAGATCCTCGTAATGTTAGACTTGGATTAGGATCTGACGAGATAAATCCTTTTGGAAATTTAAGTGATTCTCATAGCACTTGGCCAGTGATTCTTAGTGTTTATAACTTACCCCCTTGGATGTGCATTGAAGCAACCATATTGCTTCCTATCTTTGTTGATACCTGGTCCTAAAGCTCCTGGAAATGACATCGATGTCTACTTAGAAACTTTGATAGATGAATTGCAAGAATTGTGGTATAATGGAATCAATACATATGATGCTTCAAGAAAGGAGAACTTTTGTATGTGGGCTGCACTCATATGGACTATAAATGATTTTCCAGCATATGCATACTTGTTTGGATGGAGCACAAAAGGAGCTTTGGCTTGCCCTTCATGCAATAAAGAGACTCCATCTACTCGTCTAAGATATAGTCCTAAGTTCTCTTACATGGGTGCTCGTAGATTTTTAGCATCTAATCATAAGTGGCGGGGTAATAAACGCGACTTTAATGGAGAAGTAGAAAGAAGACCTCGTCCTGAAATTCTCTCAGGTGATGATATTTTAAATCAGTTTGCTAGCTTGGAAGACATTAAATTTGGTAAGACCCAGAAGAAACAAAGGCACGGAAAAAGGGTAAAGCCACTCATAAATGGAGGAAGAAAAGCATCTTTTTCAGACTTCCTTATTAGAAAAATAATTTAATACGTCACAATTTAGATGTCATGCATATTGAAAAAAATGTGTGTGATAATATTATTGGACGTTATTAGATATGGAAGGAAAAATAAAAGATAATCTAAATGCTCGTCGTGATTTGAAGGAAATGGGTATAAGAAGAGATTTGCATCCAAATCAAAGATATGGAACGTGGTATTATCCAGCAGCATGCTATACTTTATCACCAGAGGAGAAGCCTAAAGTATGCAAGTTTTTGAAAAATATTAAGGTTCCAGATGGTTATTCTTCGAATCTATCACGGTGCGTAAAGTTAAAGGATCGTAAAATTTATGGACTGAAGAGTCATGATTCTCATATTCTTTTGGAACAGCTGCTTCATTTTGCAATCCTCAGAGTTGTGTCGAGCAATGTCTATGTTGCTATTACTGAGCTAAGTATTTTCTTTAGAGAGTTATGTTCGAAACAGTAAGAGTTGATGTGTTAGATCAGCTTGCAACTCAAATTTCAATAACATTGAGCAAGTTAGAAAAAATATTCCTACCAACATTTTTTGATATTATGGTGCACTTGGTCATTCATCTTCCAAGAAAGGCTAAGATTGCTGGGCCTGTACAATACAGGTGGATGTACCCAATAGAGCGGTATGTTTTTGTACTTCATAATTTTAATTTATTGTGGTTTATTAATTTATTATGCTAAGCGTTTTACCTGCTTATTATTATTATTATTATTATTATTATTATTATTATTATTATCATCATCATCACCATGTAGGTTCTTGCGGAAATTGAAATGTTATGTTCGTAATAGATGTCGACCTGAAGGATCTATTGCATATGGATATATTATTGAAGAAAGCCTGATATTTTGTTCAAGGTATTTACATGGAAGTGGGAAAGAGAATAATCCAGTGGACAAAAATTATGAAGGTGATCAGGTTGAGCCATTCAGTAGATTATCATTTTTTGAACAAAAGGGTTGCCCTTTATTAGGAGATACATCCAGAAATCTTGAAGAGCTTGAGTGAAAACAAGCTAATCTTTCTGTTTTGAGAAATTGTGAAGAAGTTCAACCATTTTTGCAGTATATTTTTTTTATGCCATTGTACATTTCTACTTGATTTTGTTAGCCTTTTCACAATTATTATGGTTATTTTAAACAGTGAGTACGAGCAGAATAATAGGAACATGAACTTCGATGATTGGTTTTTCCATCGAGTAAGTTTTCATTACATTGTTAATATTTATTTGTAATACCTCTTTAGCATCATTATTTTATTTATTTATTATTATACAGATTGTGTAAATGCACAAGAAAGAAAATTCACAAGTAAGTTGCAAGTTGTATTCTTTGGCTAGAGGTCCTTTTGATGGAGTCCAAAGATTCAAAGGGTATGAGATAAATGGTTTTAGATTTCATACTAAACAACTTGAAGGAAATAGGGTGAAACAAAATAGTGGTGTTTTAGTACGAGGAGTAATGAATGGCCAAAATATAAATTATTATGGTACTCTGACCTAAATAGTAGAACTTCAATATCTTGAAGTTAAACGAATTATTTTATTTCAATGTGATTGGTTGGATGTTGATCACATTGTAAAAGGAGGGAAGACAGATAAACATGGATTTGTTAGTGTCAATACTAAACGAAAGCTAGCAACAAATGAACCATTTGTTCTTGCATCTCAAGCAGAACAAGTTTTTTATGTCAAGGATAATCTTCATCCTATTTGGTCCATTGTCTTGGATGGTCATTCTACTTATTTTACTGGTGGTGCTCTCAGTGAAGAAACTTTTCAACAAAATGCTCAAGAGTTCTCGTGTACATTTAAGGAAGATGAAGACTTTATGAATTGGAGAAGAAATGATCTTGACGTTATCAACACTAATGCTACCTTAGATGATGATATTATTGAAGACATCGAATCGGGACATGAAACTGATGATGATGATTTATTACTGTAAAATATTTAGAAGTCTCATATGCATATTTGTTTATCCTCAAGTAATGTTAAACTTTTACTTATTTATTTAAGAGACGGTGTTTAGTTCTTTACTATTTTAAGAATTTATGTATTACTTTATTATATTGATGAATTACTCTAATTGAATATGAGTTAATGTTCAATAGTGTTGACTTGATAATTTTAGTTGGATTGAGTTGAATGATCTTTTCTACCAGGTATTACGTTGATGGATTCTTAGGGAAAACTATGGCAAATTTTTTAGTAAATTAATAAATAAATATTGTTAAACATAGCATAGTTGTTTATAGAAATAGATTCTCAATGCATGACACTTGATTTAGGAATAACTATGTGATTATAAGAATTTTAATAAATTTTACACTTGAATTTGTAAACTCTAACAAATTCAACCAAAGTCCCTTGCATTCGTTCCAACTAATGAATTAGTGACTAAACCATCTACTATTTATAATTTTGTTTCATAATTGTCGCAAGGCGTGTAAAATGTTTGTCCTCTTTTTATAAATGCAAATGTATCTATATCTCTTGATCAGGAAAACCCCAATTAAGAAATTATCTATTATGAAGTTTTATAATTTTAGATGCTCTTTGCGTGTCAAATTTTTTAATAAGCTTCTAAAATAGATTTTTCGTTGAGTTGTCTCGTGTAGGCTTTTCCTGAGCACATATGTCCCAACAGTTGCTACAAGTTTTGGAAATTGTATCAAGACTTTTTTTTAGTTATGGAATTATGTGCAAACAAATGTATCGTGGCTAAAAGATTACAATTGCTACAGTGACTTCATATGCATAGCAAAACTTAGAATTAGCTACAATATTTATTGTAGCTATATAAATTCATGGCTATTTTATTTTTTCCATGATATTCATCGTAGCTATTGAGCTAATTATTGCCACGACTTTTATAACTTGAAGAAAATAATCGATATTTTATTTGCCATAATTTATTGTAGCTAAATATTTATTGTTGCTACAATAAATTAAATGTGTGGCAAAAACTAACAATTAGCTACAAATTTATAATATAGCAGTAAATGTGTAGCTATTTTCACAGTTATTGTTACGATACTAACCAACTATAGCAAAAAGTAGGAATTAACTTTGCCAATTTACTTTTTGTAGCTAAGAAATTTCAGCAAATTGTGAACAGCCACGAAATTTCAATTTTTATGGCTATTGCTAGATAATAGCCACGCTTTTTTTATTCGTAACAAAGAATTCGTAGCTGTAAATGCATAATGTTGTAGTGTTGTTATTTGCTGATAAAGTAAGCTGTTGTTTACTAATAAGTAGTATGAGCTTAAGCTATATAAGACTGAGCGTATAGTTTGCTAATTAGTGGTATAAGAGTGAGTATATGTTTTATAAGTTGTTGTTTGCTAATAAAGTTTAGATGAATAATACAATTAGATAAGCATTGTATCATATCCTTCTTTATTTTCAAATATTTTGTAGATATGCCTCGAGGAAGAGGCCGAGGTAGTGCAGGTCGTGTAAGAAAATCTTCAATTAGGGGTCGTGTACGCAGTACCTGTGGGCCGCGGACGCTTCTTACTATTTCTCCTAGTAGGTTAGTCCATGCTTGTACTATTATTTTTTATATTATTATTATTGATATATGTTATTGTTATTTACACATCTTAATGGGCTAAACCCTTCGAGGCTTGATTGAAGAAGTGGCTTATTCCCACATATATTGAGTATGATAAAGTTGGCAACGCATGGTGTGATGTTGTATCAGTTTTCAACCTTTTCTTCTGTATTGAGACGAAAATGCACCAACTCTTTATGCGATTGTTTTTGTGAAAGCAGTGAAAAGTCTCAAAATTGTGGTGATGGACAATGAAGAATGTCACAACACCTACTACACTCATATTCTTAATTGAAGTTTATACTTGGAGATACTTCGGCCCCGTTTGGCCATGAGTTTTCCCAAAATAAATTTGGAATTTATTTTCAAAACTCATCTTTGGACATAAATTTTGCTCATATTTTGGCCAAATCTCAAATCCCAAATTTCAAATCCCAAAATCGGCTATTGAGTTGATTTTGGGTCAAAATCCTAAAATTTGGGAATTATATACATATTTTTCCAAAATATAGTTGGAAAATATGTTTTGAAAACATATTTCCAAACACATTTTCATCTTCAAACCAAATTTCACCCAAAATAAATTTGGGATCTATAGCCAACGCTAGCTTCAAAAGTTCAAACTATCTTCTAGAATATGCTTCATTTGTACTTGTTTTCCTTTTTAAATGGGAATAATGTGTGTCAGTGGAGGTTGGAATCCTAGTTGCTTCCTGTTTAGATATAAAGATAAAATTCGTTTTGGTTCCTCGAGCATTTATAGGGAGAGGCAATGTTATATTCGGATAAACAAGTAGACAAATGAAGTTTGCATTTTCAACTAGCCTATCCAAAAACTTAAACTCCCTCCGTTCCAATTTATGTTTCAATTTATGTGAACTTGTTTGACTGGGCACGGAGATTAAGAAAAAAATGAAGACTTTTGAAATTTGTGGTCCTAAACAAGTTTAGATGGGGCCTAGAGTATTTTTGTATGGTTATAAAAGCTTCTCATTAAGGGTATAGTGGTAACTTTAAGCTAAATTATTACCAAATTTAGAAAGGGTTCATTCTTTTTGGAACGGACCAAAAAGGAAATAGGTTCACATAAACTGGAACAGAGGGAGTAGAAGCTTTTTGACTTTTATCCGCATTTTTCTACTTAAGTTGCTTCCTTTTCTCTATGATATTTTTCAATCTTATTTTTATACAAATGTCTTTTTGCCAATCTTTTGAATTGAATATATTTTGTATAGGCTGTTAAAAAAGGTCGAGATCCAGCACCAAGTGGGATACATTTGCACGTCCATACACATGGTACTGATGGAAAATTTTTTATTGGTGAGAAATCCTGAATCGTACATGTAAGTCAACTTTTTAAATTATTTTATTGGCTTTACTTTCACATATTTTTTTATTTTGTAAATTGAATTTTCAATGTTTTTTAATGTTTCAATTTCACTAATTATTAACTTTTATATAGGAAAAATATCAGAAAATATGACAACAACAAACGCAGAGTCAATCTGATATTGATCAGTGTAAAGCATATTACGAAGCTGAGGGAAGAGAAAAGAAAAGAAGAATATATGGTCTTGGATCTCAAGCAAAATGCTACTGCGGGCTGAATCTTCGTGACTCTTTTGGATCTGATGCAATATCCTCAGCAGAAACTTCAAATGCTCAATCAACACCAATAGGGAATCTGGATATTGATTCATGTACTGACAGATCATATAGTTCCTGTAATTGTTGAGCGGGTACGCGAATTAGTTTCTTTATCCTCGCATCAACCAAAATTGATCTTACCAACCATCCATCAGATATGGTGTGAGCACGTGATTTTTGTCCTATATGAATTACTCCCACAAATTCAAAACAAAATAATTTTCTCCCTTTTGTTTGTAATTTTGTGAATTTTTGTGGCATTTTCTGTTATTGTTTGCGTATTGTCTGTGCCCGTTTATTTTATTTAATTAATAAAAAATATAAAAATATGTTGCATTAGCATTTAGGATTTAACTTTGCATTTTTGGAATTAAGTAGATTAGTTATTTTATAAAAAATGGAACACAAAAAATAGTTATTTTTGCACTTTTAATTTTAATTTTTGAACTTTGGTAGTTTTTCCTTTAAATTGGTTCTTAATTATTGAAGGTAATTATTATTAGGTTAATTAATTTAATTTTCTAGGATAATTTGGCATTAAGAATTAATTTAGGTTTTTATTTTTTTAGTTTTAATTTTAAAAGAATTAGAAAAAGAGGAAATAAAAGAAAGAATAGATTATTATTTTTGGGCCAATTCTTCAAGGCCAAACCAATTTCTACCCCAGTCCAACCCAAAACCCGGCTAAAAACCCACCCCAAACAAGCCCAGACCCGCCCAATACCCGGTCCGGCTCATTTAAAGAAACCAAGCGACGTTGTTTTAACAGCCTTTGATTTGAGTCATTGATTTCATCCGCATCCAACGGCTCACGTTAATTAACCCATTTAATATACCTGAATCCCCCCCCCCCTCCGTCACTAATCTCTCTCACACCCCTCTCTCTTAGAGACCGTCCCCAAAACCCTAACGCCGCCACCATTCCCCCACCATCTTAGGGTGGTGGCACCACCTCCATTTACCACCAAATTAAAACCCTAGAACCCACTCTCTCTCTCTCCCCTCATTCCAAATCCTTACTTCACTTCCCTCGAATCACCCCAGAGCTGCTCGAATTTTAGATCAAAGTTTAACCCTAAATAAAAAAAAAAGGTTGTTTATCAAGGTTTCGAGTTTTTGAGGTTGAAATAAACTTCAATCATGTGTTTTCAGTCGAGAACATACGATTGAAGTCTATTTCAGCCAAAAAGTTGAAGATTCCTCAAAGATTGGTTCAAGACGATTGTCCGTTCAGTGTGGTCGGTATTCCCGGCTTTTTCTTTTCCATTGTTTGTGTTATTATCTTCTTTTATTTTCTTCTTTCCTTCCGTTTTCTCAAAATCATCTTTGCATGTTTCTTCTCAGTTCAGTTTAGGAGTTAATTGTTGTTTTTCCTTTTAGCTTATTTGGATTTGTTAGTTTAGTTTCTTCTTAATTTCCTTATTTTTAAATGTTGGGCCATAGTGGGAACATTTAGTCCAAAAGTTCATTTGATTCCAATACCAGTCTATTTGTATGCCCTCTAGACCTTTCTGTTTGATTTATTGAAATGAACTTGGGTCCAAAGGAAAAGGGTTAGCCCAGATTTTGAATTAAAATATTGGGTCGACTTGACCCGTACCCGTTTGGTTTCTCTGGGTAAATATCAGGGGTTGTAAGGGTGTTTTGGGGTTTTATTTAAGGAAATCTATCAATAATTGAATTAGGAAGTTTCTATTAAGTGGTAGGGTTAAGAGTGCACTAAAATCTGAGTGGAATTAATTAAAAATGGGGAAAGGGGATTTATAATGGGGAATGCACTAAATCAGTGCATATTTAAAGGCTGAAAGATGAAGAGAATTTTAAGGAGGAAGAACAAGATAAAAACCATTCTAAAAATCCCGAAAAATAGAGAATAGAGACTAAAAAATACTACAAGATAGGAATTGAAGAAGAAAAGACTCTGAAAAATACAGAAATACAGAGAGATAGAGAGAAAGGGGGAGGACTCTGAAAATACTGCAATAGAAAAAGAGCTTAACATTCTGAACAACACAGAATATAGAGAGAGAACTAAAGATCAGAAAAATTCAGAGATAAAAATCTGTCACGACCTGGATTTCCCACCATCGGGATCGTGATGGCGCCTACTCGTGGTAGCTAGGCAAGCCAATTTACTTACCGTTTTCATTCGTAAAGCCATTCTATTGTCAATTTATAGCATCATTAATAATAACAACAATAACTGCGGAAGTCTAATTTAATAAGTCTGAAATAAATACGAAACGCTCAACAATATTCTCTACCCAAGATTTGGTGTCACATACTCACGAACCACTAAGAATAAACTACATATAAACGTCTGAAAGAAATATAACAGCTGTCTGTCTCAAAACAAAGAGGCAACAGTAAAAATGAAAACATAAGAAGAGATGTCGGGCCTGCGGACGCCTGCAAGGCTACCTCAGTCTCGTGATAATAAAATCCTGCTCCCGAACTACTGCTGCTGCTGCTGCTCAAAACCTAGACCTGTGCAAAAATACACAGAAGTGTAGTATCAGCACAACCGACCCCATGTGCTGGTAAGTATCTAGCCTAACCCCGGCGAAGTAGTGACGAGGCTAGACTAGACACCACATAAACCTGTACAGTTATAAATATACAGCAGAAATCGAATACCAAGTAATTAACAACATGGGAGGGGGAAACATGCTATGGAGAAATACAATTAGCAGTAATCCAGAGTAACAACCAAACAGCTTAAAGTCCACTATGAAACAAGAAGTCAATATTCAGACATAACCACAGATATCAACAATTGTTGCGGCGTGCAACCCGCTCCATAATTACCATTGTTGTGGCGTGCAACCCGCTCCACATATCACTGTTGTGGCGTGCAACCCGACCCACATTATTTGTCAGTTATCATTATTACGGCGCGCAACCCGATCCTCAGTATCATTTGTTGCGGCGTGCAACCCACTCCTCAACATCATTTAACAGTCTGAGTCCCCAAGCAATAGTCACAATGAAGGGACACACATCAGACAATCACATAGCAAACATCCTGGCAAGGGAGTACAATTTACAGCTCAATCATCTCGGCAAGGGAGCACAATTAATAGTTCAATCATCCCGGCAAGGGAGCACAATTAATAGTTCAATCATCCCGGCAAGGGAGCACAATTAATAGTTCAATCATCCCGACAAGGGAGAATACATAAAATACTTACGTCCCGGCAAGGGAATAATCAATAACGTTTCCTTTTTCCTTGCTTTACTTATCTTATAATTCACTTTACTATTCTGAGCCAACGCTCCAAATAATTTAACGATCATTTACTGTTCACATGTTATTCACAGTATATAGACATCCTCCAGTAAACATGGAATTCACAGCCAGCTCATGATAATCACATTATAAGGACTCACGGTCATGCTAGACACCAATGTATAGATACTCGTCACCATGCCTATACATCGTGCTCGATCACATAGCAATTAGCAACAAGACTCAACTCATATTCCCTCAAGCTAGGGTTAGACCGAACACTTACCTCAAAGCCTTGAAATCCGCTTAATCCTCAACTATTGCTTTACCTCGTGATTCAACCTCCAATTCAGCGATATCTAGGTATAATCAATTTAATAATATCAATAAAGACTCAATGGTAAAACCCATAGCCTAAATATGAATTTCTTAGCATTATTCCAAAAATCTTAAAATTAGACACCGGGCCCACATGGTCCAAACTCGAGGCTCGG
>MU759370.1:0-21621 GCA_026770625.1 Nicotiana glauca | reverse complement strand
TTAGGATTGTTGCATTGCTTGAGTTGATCATTGATAACTGCAAGAGTAACATATATTGAGGCAATACCGTTAGGCCTAAAAATGTGATTTAGTTTGCTCGAGGACGAGCAAAGGTTTAAGTGTGGGGTGTTGATAATAGGTGAATTTGACTATAATCACGCCTTAAATAATCACATTCTTATGTTGTTTTGATGATATATATGATGACAAAATGCTCTTATTAGTGTTTTTCATGAATTGTAGGTACAAAATGGTTAAGGAAGGCTAAGGAGCAATTTTGGAATCAAAAGTAGAAGAAAAAGGCCATATTTGCAAAAGTACATGGAAATCACGTCTGAATAGCCCCGAAGAATCAGAGACACTGTTCTACCGCGGTTCCACCGCGATCGCGGTAGAACCGCGGTGGGTAAGGGCCGCTGAAGTTTAGAGATTCAGAAGGGTGGTTTGGCCGCGGTTCCACCGCGACCGCAGTAGAACCGCGGTAGGCACCGTAAAGATGAGGGACCGAAGTGTAAAAACGGGATTTTTAAGACCTAAACCCTATTTAAACTAAAAACTTCGCCCAAAGGAGNNATGATGAATTCTATTCTAGTTTATTTACCCATAGTTATGAGTAGCTAATTCCTTTGTCTAAGGTTTTGATGGAACCTATTGGGGGATGAACTTCTCGTTTATGTTAATACAAATTTGCTAGTTTTAATCTTTATTTATTCAACTATGTTCTTTTGTAGTTAATTGACAGGATCCTCAATTAACTGTGCCTATTTAGTGTGCATAACTTGGAAAATAACTCCTTGTTAGCACAAACATGGCGGGTGGCTCCAGATCTATCCACCATTCTTTAGGATTTCCTACCAAGTTGCATTCAGACAATATGGCACGCAAGTCCTCCATTTCGTCAGCATTTTCAACCATGTTAGCTTGATTCTTTTTCTTCTTATTATTCTTTGGCGCACGACAATCCACGGCCTTATGCCCAGATTTTCCACAGTTGTGGCAATTACACTTAAACTTCTTCTTGCTTGGGTAGTTCTTTGGTCTAGAAGCCTTCTTTTTCTTCTTGTTTTGTGGCGCCTCCTCAACAATGTTAACCCTTATTATTGTCGAGTTTCCACGTGACTTCTTTTCAGAATTTTTGTTGTCTTCTTCTATCCTCAAACGCACAATCAAGTCTTCAAGTGTCATCTCCTTCTGCTTGTGTTTTAGATAGTTCTTAAAATCTTTCCACAACGGAGGTAATTTCTCTATGAAAGCAGCGACTTGAAATGCCTCATTTATGACTATACCTTCAATACAAAATTCATAATTAATAACAAGATAAATCTTATTAGTAAAATTATTGATTTAGGTCATACCTTCAGCAAGGAGGTCATGCACAATGACTTGTAATTCTTGGACTTGAGTTATGACCGACCTAGAGTCAATCATCTTGAAGTCCAAGAACCTAGCGGCCACGAACTTCTTAAGTCCGGTATCCTCAGTCTTGTACTTCTTCTCAAGCGCATTCTATAATGCTTTTGAAGTTTCTATGACACTATAGACATTGTACAAGCCATCTTCCAAACAACTCAAAATGTAGTTTTTGCACAAGAAATCAGAATGTTTCCATGCTTCATTTACAACAAGTCGTTCATCATCCGGAGTACTTTCTGCTAAGACCGGAGGATCCTCCTTGATGAAACGTTGCAAACTCAACGTAGTAAGATAGAAGAGCATCTTCATTTGCCAACGTTTGAAGTCAATATCGGAAAACTTTCCGTGTTTGTCTGCTAGTGCCATAGTATGAGCAGGAGTAGAACGGCTTGACGAGGCAGCATCACTCGTAACAGTAGCACCCGTCCCCACAATATTTCCATTAGTTTGGTTTTCATTCGTCATATTTCTGTAGAGTTGGAAACAAAACAGATCTTTGTTAAATCAGTGAAGGTTTGATATCTTCAAACTGAATACAAAACCAAACAGATAATAAGTAACAATGGTGAAGTTTTTATATACTTTAAACCCGTACGTTTATTATTCCGGCAAAGTTTTTATATACTTTAAACCGGACAGAACAATTATTGGAGTAGAAAGTACCAAGGCTTTAGTCTCCAACGCAATATAGAAAACAATTTAGTATATAATTCAACACAGAAACGTTAGTATTTTATAAATTTCTTAAGCTTGTGAACGCTACTATGTTAAAACATAAAATCAGAAAAACTGTTAGATGAATAAAGTAACTGGATTTGCTTGTGTGTCCTTAAGGAATTTTACCCCCTCACATGTTGCCAAGGTAATGGATTAAATCCTCCCAGGATAAAATGGAATAAACCTTCCTGCAACAGTGGCAATACAAATTGCAGGATACCAACGAACTTAAATAACGGAGCAAAATCACACTTACGAATTCGAGAGAGAGCGTGGTTACGCCAGGACTGCGATCAGACTATATTTCTGAATCTTCAGTCATGATCTGGCATTTAATTAATTATTAAATAATTAATTAAATAAACTCTGTCCAAAAAATAATCTTATCGATCATTTGACAAATCCAAATCCAAAGTCGAGTCGAGCGAGCGAGCGACGACGGCGTGAGGGTTCATTCTCTTCAACTCCTTTTAAGAGCTTTAAGAAGTGATTCTATATATATACACACAAATGTAGTTGTCCCTTACCAATGATGGACAAAGTGCAAGACATAAGCTCCCTTCTTTAAATTTTTATTTTTTTTCCTATTTTATTTCCCTCCATATCCAATTCACACTTTTATACTTTAAAGCCCAATGGCTTAAAAGTCCAACAATTGACTCAAATAACTTCCTCACCTCTTCAATTCTGTTGGAATTAAAATAAATGGCAATCATAGAATTAAGCAAGACAGTGTCATGTACTTTGAGTTCATTAAAGACATTGACAGCTTCATTAGGACGTCCACATTTAGCATGTGTTAAAGTGACAACGAGAAGATATGGTTTTTCTTTAAGGATAAAAAAAAAACCGAAACAATTAGCAAACAAAAATTCCCAAAATATAAGTTCCATCTGGAAAGAAGAGAGGAGAGAAAAAAAAGGAAAAGAGTATAACTAAATCCCTTTATTGAAGGCACTAATAATTAATTGAGAGCCTTTTAAGGTGGATTATATATATATTATAATTAAAACGTGTTTAGGTCGGGTAAATACAAAAATATGGATATTTTTCATAATAAGGTTTCAAATAGTGTATAGGAACGAAAAAATCCCAAGAAAAAAATTACTGTAAAAATAAACTCACCCACATTGTCTAATTTTCTTTACAAATGCATCTGTTTCTGGAATTACAACATAGACAGCTAATAGAGTTGATAAAAAAAGATCCAATTTCCACAAGTATAATAAACCAGTTCATCCCATTTTTACATTGTGTAGTTCATGTCAGAATTTGGAACAGATCAAAGAATTCCTTTAGCTTGTGTAATAGCACAGACTCTAAGAACAGCACGAGCACACTTCCATAAAATCATTCCCAGTGTATAATTCAAATATTTTCCTTGAAAATTTCCCCTTTTTGATATCTTCAATTTCCAGATTCCAATTCATCAATACAGCTTGTTAAAACCAGCAGGTGCAGCAGAATCACTCAACTTAGGCAAGAATCCTTCCCTCTCAAGTGAAACATGTAGACAAGACATTATTTTTACTAATGCTGTCCATGCCACAGGAGACGCGCAAAAGGCGTATGCAAATACAGCTAATGCTCTAACAACACCATCAGAATACCAAGGATAAGCCATGACCAAAAGTGCACCAAGAATTCCTAGCCATGGCATAAGAACAGGTAACATTGGCAACAAGAATGCATTCAGTGCTATACATGATAGTGCAAAAGAACCGAGTAAGTAGAGACCCCATCCGATTATTGGATGAACTGTCCGAGGTATCAAGAAGAAAGGAATTATGTAGGCTGCAAGAATGGACCATATCGCGATCAATTTCAGGCCTGTTCGTATTAAGAAGATGCTCTTGCTGTCTTCACGTCGATAGCACAACTTAGATAAATTAGGACGTGCTAGGCGTGTCATTACAATTATTCCAAGGTAAAATACAGTTTGAATCAGCACAAGTGGCATTTCTGCATCATACCTGCCAAACGACAAAACAGGTTAAATTTTGACGAATGCACTTCAGCAAGCTCTCAAAATTTTCACTAAAAATGGTGATTTCACTAAGGACAGTGATAACATCAGGGATATGAGGGGAAAAAACAGGAAACTGCGTATTGATATTCTAAAGAGTACCATGGTCAATGTAGGAAAATCTTTGATGTGTAGTCCAAACAAAGGTTAAAGGGAGCGACATGGACAATGAGAATTCATATACGAACCCCAACTTGCTTAGAATTGAGGCGTCGTTATTTATAGTCCGGACATATTATAAGATAGGATTTTAGTCTTACCCAAGAGTTTGACGTCGCTGTTCATGCCACTGAATGCCCAAAGGAAGAACAGGCCATGACCACCAATACCAAGGCTTTAACCATGGTGCACCAGGGAAAGTAATGACACTATTAGGTCCACATGGTACGGACCAACGTAGTCTGAGATCTGAAAAAGAATTCAAAGTAACAATTATTATAATGTTGTCTCTGCTTCAGAAATGTGCATTAGTGAGATATCACAAAACGTTGTCCAATTAAAACATGCGATCTCTAAACTTACAATAATAAGAGGCATCCATTTGATAACCAAGAGGCAGTCGATAATTTCCCTGGAGCCTGGTACCATTAAGGGAAGGATGGAACATTGGCTGATCAAGTAAATCAGGGAAATAGCCGCTTATAAAACCTTGATCCGCGCCATCTGGATTGTCCATTCCAACCTTCAACTGATGAAGCATGTCCTTGAATACCATTGTTGATGGCTGTAATTCAAAATTTATGAGTATCATTTATGCCATCGCAACTAACAACTAATAAAATAAATTGTCCGCGCAGAAAACTGACCTGCAATACAAAGAGACCAGTGTGGAAGATGCAAGGATTGATGAAAACTGCACAAAACTGACCACATTGGAACAGTTCATCTGTTTTCTGAAGGAAAAGGTTGTCTGAATCAAGCATTACAACCCTTTCATAATTTGTTAGGCTCCACGCGTAAAGTTTGTTCAATGTTAGCTTGAATCTCCAGTTAAAATTGGACTGTCCTTTGTATGGATTGTTCAGATTTTCAACTCTCACCACCTTTGCACCATCTTCCTGCTCTCTGTACACCAAGTACGTAATGGAGTATATTAGTTTTCAGGATAGAATGAGAGCTTTGTAGCAACGATAAAGTGTCTTTGTGATCTACAGGTCACGGGTTCGAGCCGTGGAAGCAGCCACTAATGCTTGCATTAGGGTAGACTATCTATATCACAACTTCTAGGATGCGACCCTTCCACACACCCTGCGTAAATACAAGATGTTATGTGCACCAGATTGTCTTTCAAAAATCAACATAGTTTTAACAATGAATAATTTCTCCAATGAAGATTCACGTTTCTATTTTGTTGTGATCCAAGCTAATAAAATATCACTAACTTGATTGAAAGAATTGTAGAGCTATGACAAGGTAACTGACACACATATTCACTATATATACTACATAGGAATGTTATTATGGTCCAAGAGCAATTTTGTCAACTTTTAGGTACTAACACAGAAAATTACATAGCTCTTATTAGGTTTGTCTAGTCAATTTTTTGTTGGCTTTCAGATGTATCAGATAATACATCACATATCAGAAGGTCAGGAAATTGTTGATTATATTAGGCTTATGGTCTTCCAAATTAACACTCTAGGTCCATCTCCAGCATGGCCGCAACCGCAACTCGATTATTTTATCAAGTATTTATTACCTCAGACTAGTATAGATATCGAGTAATTCATTATCAAGTCTTAAATAAATCAAAAAAATTGCCTAAATATTTTTGTCTCAACTGAAATATGATTAAAACTAAGGCTTTTTTTTCAGATGAGGTTTAGCAACCGGTCAATTTCTGAAAAAAATTGTTTTTCCGTTTACTTTTCTAGCATACGTAATCCACACAATTCATTGACGGAGAAAACTATTTATTAACTACTTGGTGATAGTTTCAATTGAAACTGTTTTGTCATTTTCTAAATTGGGTGGCAAAATCAGGAGAAACATCATAGCTTATGAGGTGGACATAATCCTTGTTTTTATCCCCAAAACCATCACTTTGCTTTATGAAAAAGATAATGCTTTTTCTTTGTGATATTGGCCGGTGGATAATGATTTTAGCACTTAGAATATTACATGTCTTTGGTATACAATAGGGTGTTCATGGTTCGGTTTGGATCGGTTTTCCCTAAAAAGAAATCAAACCAAGTAAGTCGATTTTCCAAATGTTAGAACCAAACCAAACCAATTAATTCGATTTTTTCTCGATTCGGTTTATGTCGGGTTTTGTTGGTTTTTCAGTTATTTGTCGGGTTTTTCTTAAATATAAGACATACACTACCAAACACATATTCCGGCGACCACATTTTCAACGTAACACTATCAAATCAATTGTCTTTGAAAAATTTATTATTTACTAAAATATATTGATGATAATTGAATCAAATAGTGATGAATAATTTAAGGACTTAATTAAAAATATTTCTTTTTAATATGAAATGGATTCTTACACTTAACAAAAGAAAACTACCAATCAAACTAGAATATAAAGATAAAAATTGCACTAAAAGTGCAAACGATTAACATTCACTATAAAAATTTTAAAACTTTGTATAAAAATATACATATATATAGGTGTAATAATAAATTTGAAATAAATATTCCTATAGTCGGTTTGGTTCAGGTTTTTTCGGTTTTTTTATTAAAACCAAAACCAAACCAAATTTGATCAGTTTTTAAAATTCAAAACCAAAATCAAACCAAACCAAACAAAAAAGTATCGGTTTTTTTTGGTCGGTTTGATTTGATTTCGATTTGGTTCGATTTTTCGGATTTTTAAGAACATCCTAGGCATGAGCATGATAGCAACTAAAAGGTGGTTCATCTATTATGATAATATATATTTTAAAAATATTTGTTTGAACATTAAGTACGTAACAAGAGGAATATCTAATTTTAAAATAATAAACCATTTTTGGGTTCCCACTAAGTTCACTTGAATATGACGTCTTAAAGAATTAGCAAAGGCGACATTATATAAGTGAAAACACATTATACCTAAAACAAAAATCGACCTGACGATAAATTTAAGTAGCACAAATAATCTATTCTAGACCAACTTAAGGTCAGGAAGCAATAGTATCCGAAAGTGCACAATACAATAAGTCAATTTAGGTGATAAACCATTAACAAACGAATCAAAAAGAGATATCCTTTTTCAATGTCTTGAAATCCTATCATCCTTATCCTTCTAAAAAAATTAATGGATTTTTAATCTGTTGAAACAAATTGTCTGTCTTTTTCTCCACGTTACTAGTTTTATTTATTATGGATAGTTACTTATATTATCTTTTAGATGATCAATTAGTTAAGTTTTTTAGACTGTTAATTACTCTATAAAAGTTAAACTCCTAACTAAACACTAGTAAGTCAATTATTAATCTAACTAGCATAACCATCGTTGGATAAAACTCAATTATATATTCTTATCCCTCTCAAGTTTCAAGTTTTGCTTAAAAGTGCACAAAAGACTGAAATATCAGGTCTTAAAAGTGGCTATAAATTAAATAAATGGCCAAATTGTAGTGAAAAACAAAGAAAAAGGAGCTATCATTTCCTAGAAACAACCAATTCATGCATGTTCCTGTGCCAAAACAAACTTTGCCATAAGCCACAAAGACTTGTAATTATCACCACCAAAGTCCCTTCTTAATTATGACAAACTATACTTTTTAAAGTAAAAGTTAGTGAACGTCTTTCTCCCTTTCTTAGAAAAAGTAACTTGACCTAATTTTTTTCTCCTTTTGTTTTGATGACGGAAAAATCTCTAAGCGTCAGTAGCGCATTATTTGAAACTCGGCAGACTATTGGCTCACCTCACTACCCTTCTTGAAACAAAGTTTTATCTACGGTAGAATTTAAATTTTGTAACGTGTGTTTAATTCACACATCACGTACTATGCTTTATTACTAAGCCAAAAACTCGTATAGCTTGACCTAATTTCTTACGTACTACTTTATGTCCAATGTTTATCTTTGATTGTCGTGTTAGTTAACACAACACGATAACATACCAAAAGTTAATATGATATAAACCTAATATTAGTTCTCCCTTCAACAAAACAAAACTAATACTACTTATTAGTTCTGATATATTATAGAAACTCCTTTTCAGAAACGCGTATGTGCTGGCAAAATCAAGAGGGTGATTGCTTAATAATTCCCTAATTAATATGCGACCCCCTCCTTTCACGGACTTTAAAGCAATTTATTTGCAAAAAAATAAGATGAAACAAGAATTGACTAATTCCACCTATATATTTTAAGTTTCTTCCTAGAATCATTAAATTTCCACTACCATTTGACAAATATTTAAAATTCCATTACGAAATAAATTGACCCTCATTAAAAACTCTCCTTCTTTTCGACAACCTGGTCGACATGACAAGATTTATGTGGGCCTTTCATAGTAACCCAATTTGCAAGCTCACTATCCATCTGGAAAACTTAATGCTTTAAAAAACCAAAAAGGAAAAAGAAAATAAATAAAGGGAAAAATATAAATTTTAAACAAGATCGTACTCAAGTAAATTAGTAAATTCAGTCTAGTAAAATGTTGTACTGGCCATTACCAAACAGCCTAGATATTTGAATGTCCGGTGACGTTAAAAGTATATTCTATAACTTTTCTCTCATATTCCGATTACCCTTTTTATAATCCAGAAATATCCATAGTTAGTGACACAAAATTCAAACCAGGGGCGAAGCTACGTTAAGCTTCGTTGAAAAATTACGGCGAGTATATAAATAAATATTAAATTTTAGAGGTCTATAAGATACGAGAGAATTTATTTCATTCTTTTTAAGTTTGAACACTATTAGAAAATTTTTCGCCACTGATTCAAACCCAATATAGGCTTTCACCTGCGGCATACTTCTACTGTGACGTGATCGTGATGTACTCTTGACACTAGACTATCTACATATCACGCGATGCGCTCTTACTGTTAGAATAAAGCTGTGGACATGCAACTTCTGAGTGAATTTATGTAAAAGAGAAGAATGGAATATTTTTGAGACTTACAGAGTTTGGACCCAATGAAGAGGAACATCCAGTGAAGCAATGACGACGAGATCAGCGTCAACACCAAGCCGAGAAAGTGATCGTAGCATGACACGTGTCGCAATGTAAAACTCATAATCTCTTGGTGTTCCCATATACATCATGGTAGCATAGGCATTTCTGTGCACCCCTTTACTCTCCGCCGTCGCCGGAACTCCACCAATCGCCGGAACTCCGCTGACCACCGTCGTTAAAGCTATAATCAAAATCGAGAATCCCCATAAAAAATGTAAATTCAACTTTCGTATCATCTTCCCTACTACCCTTCTATTTTATTTTTCCTCCTTTTTTTGGTCCTCACAAAGCTAAAAACTTGAAGAAACTCACAAACAGCTAACAAATCTTTATACAAGGGAAATCATTTATTTTCTCCACGTTAGACTATAAGGCATTTGTCCTATACTGCAACTCTGTAAGGAAAGTTAGAAAAGTTCGCCGGGGAAACAAGATTCCGGCGACAGATCGCTAGACGAGTGCACCAGAACAAAATTCTGATCAAAAGCACAGCAACACCAATCTGAACAAAGTACAAATGAAAATTTTATTTATCTTTTTTGTTTAATTTTTGGTGTTTCGCTTGTCTATATATGGACGGGAGAAAAAGAGAAGGAGATTTGAGGATTTTAAGCAGATTGTATCGAAGAACGGGGAGAAAGAGAACGAAGAATATATGGAGATGAAGTGGCTTTTTATAGAAGTGATTTTTTTTTGTCTTTTTTCGAGCGGCTTTTATAATTTTAAAAATATCTCCCTGTTTAATTGACCAACGACTTTTTCGAATTCTTAAAATTGTAACCTATTTAAGGATAGTAAAATAGACATAGTCCCCAAACTCCAATAAAGGAAAAGGTGTTTTTAGTTATGTTGGTAAGTTTACTTTAAGTTCAATGTATATTTGGAGTAGTGGCGTAGGCAGAAATTTAACAAGCGGTGTCAATAGTTGAAAAGAATGAACAAAAGAATAAATCACTTTAATGATAAGCGATGTCATTTTCTATATTTGTCCCCAATAATTTCATCTTTTTATATGTTTACGGTCAGATATCTCTATAACGATATCCCTATATTACAATCATTCACTGTAAAAGTCAAGTTTTTCTCGGAATCGATTTTTATATTATGTTACAATATATATCCTCTATAACAATACTTCATTATAGCAGCCCAAAAATATTAGAACAAACGAGGTTGTTATAAAGATGTTTCACTGTATTTAGTATAATTTTGGACCAAACGGTATCACGTGACACCGCTTGCCAAAGAGTGTGTCCGCCCCTGATTAGGAGTCCGTTAGTCTTATATTAGGTTAAATATATAAGGAGTTTCTTAGTCTTATTTCCATGTGCAATGTTCGTTAGAAATCTTTTAGTTTTACAAAAAAAATACTACTATATTATTAATAAAAATTAAGATTTTTGAGTGACAGAAATTAAACATTTTAAGTATTAAATTGAAATAGCTTATATCAATCGACAATATGAATATTAAAGATTCAGGGAGCTGGTCGTAATTAATTTGAAATGAAAATTTTGTTGCTCAAAATTAATTTAAAAATCATATAATCGAGATTTGATTGATTTACTAAAATTAACAATGTATATGTGAAGGTGATCTGATCTGTTAGATTTTAATACGTTGACTAGATTAACGGTCGAGCACGAACACTGGTGTATTTGGACTACCTGATAAAAATACTTTTAATATCTGTATAAGTAATTGAATCAAATATTTCCTTTTAAGGAAAAGGCTAATAAATATTTAGTTCCTTCTTTAGTTCAAGATACATTGGAATGGACCAGCCAATTAGTCAGCTACAGTTTCTCCGAAACAGAGACCATGTCTTCACGCTGTTCTGTCTGAGAAATTAACCTTTTTGGCATACCTTTTTTTTTTTCACTTTTATTTGCCACTATCCCCAAAGGAATAAATTTTACGAGTATATATATATACTAGATACAATTGACCCGTGCTAGCACGGGCCCAATAATTTATGTTTTATTTTTTATTGTACTCGTAAAATGCAGATAATATATATATTAGGAAAATAAATTAAGGTATTAATGTTTTTAGAGATTTTCATTTATAATTACATCTCAAATAAATAAAAACCAAATAAGTTTTTAGCCTAGAATAGTAAAAGAAGAAAAATATGATTTTGTTATGTTATTTCAAATGTTGAAAGCTTTTGCGTAACTGTAATAACTGTGGTTTCATGTGAAATCTACCTTTGTGCGATAAGTTCACCGATGGTTAGAATTGTAACGAACATATTTTCTATTTTGTTTCATTAATTTCATATTACAAAGTCAAATTTAACGTGAAATATTTTCTAATTAATATTTGATTGCAATGAATTGTGACATTTTTCGCCAAGTAGATTCTCAAGTTAAAGTAATTAAGATATTTTGGTTAGCTAACAAATTCTATGTGAATTAATTATAGTAATATAAAAATGATAATAAGAAAATTATTATGTTACTTATCAATTGTTTATTTATTCATATTAAAATTAAGATATATGATGCATAACATTAAACTTGTCTATGGTTTTAAATAATTACTACTAATAAAATGTCAATTTATCTACTAAATATAACTGCTTCACTTTTGGAAATCCAAGTACTACACAATATTAGTGTTAAGATTAGCACCCTCAAGTGACAACGGAAGGGTCACAACACATTTGCTTTAAAAGCTCAACAATAGTGTTCAGTATTCACCGTTACATTTTCGCTAGATACCTTCGAATTGACGTCTTCATAAAAAGTTTTCTATTGCTGAGCTTAAATAAATCTATTTGCTTTATCCATACATCTATATTTATACTCCAAGTTTAACAAAATTAGAAAAATGATACCAAGTAAGACTTTCTTCTTTTGGAATAAGAAAACTCATACTCCCTCCGTTTCAATTTGTTTGAAGCTTTTCGGAATACAATATTCTAATTGATTAATTTTCAATGTGAATTTGAACATAAATTCTTTAAGTTGTTTGAAATAAAACTTACATATATAAATATAAAGTAAAAAAAGTAATTTAAGTCACAATAGTTAACGACTCAAAATATTTAACACTATTTACAAAAATTATGGTCAAACAATAGGTTCATTCTTTTTGAAGTGAAGGGAGTAATAATCTTAGGATTTTATTTGCTGAAATTTAAACCTTATATGATCAACAACTAAATTAATGAGTTTTCTACGGTAAGAGTTGATTCTCATCATCTTCATCCAAAATGATACTTTAGTCATATATTATTGAATGTTAGTTTTGGTATAGAAATTCAGTTAAAATTCAAGTTCTGCGCTGAAAATAATTAATTTATCTTCTAGAATACTAAACATATTTACCTTCATATACTATCATAGTTTCAGCCAAATAAATTTGTATAGAAATCCATACAAAATAATAAGACTTGACATTGAATTTTCTTTCTTAATCTTAAAAGATGAAATATAATTTATTGGGCTACTATTTTTAGGTGAGCAAATCGTGAACTGAAAGAAAAGCTATCGCAATGTATTATAATTTATTGTAGTAGTATCAAACAAAGTTGTACAATAAAAAATTTATAACAGAGTTAACATAATTGTTCCTCACAATCCTGTACTAACTTTGATATGCATTGGACACAACGAAACCACAATAGCTAAGACTAAGAGAGAGAAAAAAAACTGTCAGTAAAATAGTCATGTGGCTGTCAAAAATTCAAAAGGCTGCAGATAGAGTAGGCGCAAATAGTTGTGGGACCCACATGTGGTAAAGTAATTATCTGGTTCTTTTATCAAATACAGACAAAGTACACACATAAAACAATTTAGTACAATATCCCTAAAGCATAATCCTCTTGAAATGACAAAAGTGTCCGTTGATCAGCAAGCAGGCATGACGACCCCCAGCTGCTTCCACTTGCTCTTCTATATATTAGTAATATATATATAACCTTATTTATGATGTTCAACTTTCCGAAAGAAGGCGATTAAGTTAAAACCCCTTTTTTACATGTGGCTCCATCATGTGGGAGAACAAAAACCTTCAATATTGAAGATAAATATTTTAAGTTACGCAATATCTTCAGTTAAATGCATTTAATCGCAATATCTTCAATTAAATACATTTAATCTTGTAAATGTGGAGAAAAAACTTAAGCGCATTTTAGCCCTTTTATGATTAAAAAATAGTGTAACAAATAAAAGAATATACACTTTATTTATTATTTTTTATGAGGTATGAAAAATCAATAGTAGACAAGTAAAATTGAATGAATTGATTACTAACTAAATAATGGAGCAATGATTTATGAAAGCGTATACACAACCTACCAACATATACACAAACTCACACCTTAATTAATAGGAGTTGAGTATATCTGTTCACTCAAAAGTTATCGTGTGCTTTATGATTGCAAAACAATACAAATAAATCACGGAAAAATCATAGCAAATCGTAATTATTCATTGGACCAAGCGAAGAACATGAAAATAAGTGCTCAAAATTAAGAGGAGAAACATTAAAAGCCTTTATTGATAGTGTGGAGTTGGTCTGCCCCTCCATGGAGAGATTCAGAGCCTTACAATGGTGTTCCTTTTCCCATAATATGGGCATTGTTGTGTGTTTTTTCTCTATCCGGAATAGTGGCGAAGAAGCCCCCCCCCCCTTTTTTCTAGGGCTTCCACTCTTAGTATTTATAGATGTGAGCTGGCAATAAATGGCCGTGGCTACGCTGAGGTCCCGTCCCCATGGGGGAATGAATGGGCCGTGCCCTCGTAGATTAAATCAGATAAGGGTCGAATCCTGTTTAACTCCGTTAATTACCGTGAGATCGGATTCTAACCCATACAGTTAGTCCCTCCGCTTATTGAGGTCGTGTGTCGGCCGAGCTCGATGAGAGGACTTTATCGATTGTGATTTGAAAAAACTCGAATAAGGGGGTCGACTATTGCTTCGATCGAGACCGAATCCTTTTTTGGTGATAGCCCGAACCTTGTGGAATGTCGGCGTCGTGTTATCAAATTACCAAGTCGCCGTATAATCAAGATGGAATGCCTCTCCTTGGCGAAGATATATGACGTTTTAACACAATTCGAGCGAGACCGAACTTCATTACGTTCTGGTCCTCGCATCTATTTGGGATCATAGTCGTTGACGACGGGGGACGGGCCGTACGCGATGCGGCCGTGGGAAATAAGTATGCGCCGAGTACGTATTTGGTCACGTCCAGAATTTTGAAGGCGTACGACACATTCTTTCAGTGCTCGCAGGCCGTTGCGATTATTCCGATGGCGAGAGTTGGCGGATGGATGAGAAGTTGCTTCGTGGAGCTTGTCATAATGACGCATGCTTCGGCAGAACCGAACCGTTTTATGGTTGGTCGTGCAGTTAATGATGGCTATTGGGTTTCGCGAAAACCATTTACGTTGCCTAAAAAGGTGGGTTGAGGCATTCATTTCTCATATCTTCATTGTTCATCTGAGAGAGATTCTGAAGAAACTTTTTTATTCTGCTAATTCATCTTCTCCTTTCTTTCCTTGATTGTGATAACCTTTGTCTTGCCCACCGAATTCTATCCCTTTCTCTTTAGTAGATCAACAATGGCATGCAGTTCTTCCCACGATGCGCTTCCGATGGATTTTTTGGTCAATTCTCCGGTAGTTGAAAGGCCACCTCCGGCAATGGGAGGTGCAGAACAAATAGAGACCGGAGAAGTTCCGTCGGTTGACGAGGTAGTTCCTCGGCCCGGAGGTCCGGCGATTGATTTCACCGTCGACGGTGGAGAGGACCCGGTGGATGAAGCCCCGTTAATGGGGGAAATTGGGGTGGCCCGATTACAAGAACAGGGGGTCATCCCCATCCATGCAGACATCGTTCTCGCTAGAAGCGAGGAGAGGGTCCACACCGACCGCAGGGGATACTGCGTTTTTTATGACTATTCCTTCAGGTTGGGGTTTAAGATTCCTCTCCCAATGCTGGTGGTGGATTTTTGTCGATATTATGGGGTATGCCCGGGTCAACTTGCTCCTTCTCTTTACAAGTTGCTTGCCATGTTCATCAAGTATGCGTAATTGGCCCGTAAGAAGGTCATGCTGCAGCATGTGCTTAGTCTCTACGCTCTCCTGAGAGTCCGTGGCACCATGATTCAGGCGTTCCCTCGTGGGTCGAGGGGCCTGGTCATGAGATTGGATGACGAGGTCGACCCTCGCCCTTTCGAGCACTTCTTTTATATCAGGACCAGGCATCTGGTGGCGGATGCTACTGGGTTCCCAGAGGCTTGGAACCATGCACGTAAGTTCTTTAGTGGTTGAATTCCCTTTTCTTCCTCTCTTTATGATTCGTGATCATGAGCGTTAACTGGTGTCATTTTTTGTAGCCGACAGGTCGCCGCTGGCCCCATTGCCTTGGATACGCAACTGGGTCGAGGCCATACTCCCCCATACAACAGGGATACGCACATGTGTGTCTTTCTGGGCGAGGCATAGTCATAGGCCTGCAGCCGGTGAGAATTCGACTTCTACTTTTTCGTTCTATTTCGTCTCTATTTACTAACTTTGTTTTTCTGTGATCAGGAAGGGCACGCCATGTCAGGGCTCCTCAGCTGGCCTTTCGTAGGCCTGGCACGACTGCTCGGCTTATTGCAGCACCGGTGCCATGCCCAGTACCGAGGGCGGCGTCGGTTGAATCTTCAGCAGCTTATTCTCCAGTACGGGATGCATTTCGGGTCGAGGGGACGTCGGGAGCTGTGCGCCTTAGGGCGGAGTCGCCCTTAAATGAGTTGGAGGAGGAGGAGAAGAAGAGGCCGTTGGTAAGGCGGGGGGTTGCGTTCACGCCGACTCCTCCTGTGGTGATTAACTTGGACTCCCCCTATCACATACAGAGAAGAGTGCGGCTGCAGCGTCTGGCCTTGATGGCGGACAAACAGTGGAGGTTGCCCCGGTTGGCTTAGGCCATGATTATACCGTTGCTTCAGCGACTCAATTGGTGGTTCCAATCGCTGAGATGGGAGGTAGTTCTTTAGCAGCTGTTATTGTTGGTGAACCAAGCGCTCCTTCGGCGGCTGTGGTGGGTGCCTCGACCTCACGGGTGGCAGGAGGAGGAAGTGATGCTGGAGGAGATGGATACGAGTCCGAGTCCGACTTGGATCCTGATGACGTCCGTATGATTCAAGAAGGTCTCACCAACTCAACGGTGCGTGCCGAGGGGCGATCTTGCTTCATTGAGGTTCCCGCAAAGTCGAACTTATTGCTCCAAGGGAATAGCTTGGTGTCGCTATTTGAGGTGCTATGCTCAAAGACCGAGAACGCGTCGTTGAGGGACGTCACAAATATCGGACTAATGAATGAAGTGCTCTTGATGGGCATGAGGGTACGTTACTACGAACTTAGTTCATTTTTCCTTGCCTTAGTTTATTCTTTACCGTAATTGTTATTTTTGTTTTGCAGTCTTATCTGTTGGAGGTGGAGAGCATCCGCTGAGCCCGCATCTGCTCGGGGGTCTTTTGCAGGCACTGGAGAAGTACCGTCTCTGTCGAGATCGGTGCCAGGAGATGCGCGAGCGCTTGAGGAACGACCCCCGTAGCCGAGCCTTGTCGAGGAGCTGGCGAGGCGGGAGCTTCAGGTGCAGCAAACACTTGGCAGAACGCGCGCCCTCAAGGAGCAGCTTCGTCAGAAGGACGAGGAGCTTGAGGTGGGAAGGCGGGACGCAGCTGAGAGGGAGCGCCAAGATCAGGCCAAGGCAGCGGAGGCCGCTGCAGCATGGAATGGGAAGGTGTCCGCATTGGAGGGTGAAGTCGTGGCTTTGAGGCAGCAGGCGAGGACCGCAGGGTTGGAGGAGGCGCTTTGTATTTGTGAGAGGGAGCCGAGGTTGGAGAGAGCTGCCGCGGCCTTTAGAGAGGCGGGGCTAGAAGACCGCATTGGGGTCTTTCAGCGGGACGCCCAAGCCATGGCGGATCGGATCGCGGCCTTGGAGGGGGAGAACCAGCGCCTACGAGACCAGGCCGCCCCTTCCAACCAGGCTCGCAAACTTTGGTTTTTTGCCGAGGCCCAACGTGATGTATATAAGAATTTGTGGGAGGTCGGTATCGTGATCGAGGCTGCTTTCGAGGAAGCGCGTCAGAAGGCTCGTGAGGCCCGTACCGACTGTGGCTTTGACGCGGAGATTCCAGAGGTTGGCGATGGTGCATATGATGGCGCGGATGGCATCGAGTAGAAAGATTTGTTGTATTTTTTTCTTGTTTCGCTCGCCGCTTGGCGTTTTAGGTGTTTCTTGTTTTTCTTCTCTTTTTTTTATTGACCGGCCTTGGCCGGGTGTAAGTGGGGATGACCCGTCATTAACTTTGTAAATATATAAACTTTCTTTTCCATTGCCTGCCTTGTGCTTGTTTTGTGTCTTTCCTTTTTCCCCCCTTAGACTTTTCTTTTGCGCGTGTTCAAGGGGTGATTTGCTGATTTTGACTTTGGTAGGCATGTTAATTTTTGGTTATTAGCGGCCTTGCCTCTTCGACGCGGTGCGGGCGAGTCTTAGCCGTTATTTGGTGATAGCGGCGCTTAGCCTTAGTCCCAGTTCAGACGCGGTCAAACTACCAGTCGTGATGGTAAAAAATGCGGCCTTGTAGTTTGACCGGGGCCGAACTTTACGTGGCCCAAATCTTAATTCGAGTTGGGAGTACTTACTTGAATGGCGAGGGTGCCTATCCTTCACTTCGATTCGTTGGAGGTCGGGCTTTGCTTTCACTGATGACGGTGTTTGGCCTGAGTCTTAGTTCAACTGTGGCTGAACTTGCTAAATTTGAGGACGAAGGCGTCCATCCTTGTAGTTCGAGCGAGGTCGAGCTCGTTAGATATACTGGCGAAGGCGCATAGCCTTGGTCTTGGTTCAATCATGGTTGAACTTATTGGCGAAGGCACGTAGCCGGAGTTCTAGTTCGACTGTTGTTGAACTTTGTTAAATTTGATGGCGAAGGCACATAGCCTGAGTCTTGGTTCAACCGTAGTTGAACTAATTGGTGAAGGCGAATAGCCTGACTCTCGGTTCAACCGTAGTTGAAATTTTTGGTGAAGGGGAATAGCCTATCTTGGTTCAACCGTAGTTGAACTAATTGGCGAAGGCGAATAGCCTGAGTCCCGGTTCAACCGTAGTCGAACTTTTTGGTGAAGGCGCATAGCCTGTCTTGGTTCAACCATAGTTGAACTTGTTGGTGAAGGCACATAGCCTATGTCCCGGTTCAACCGTAGTTGAACTTTGTTAATTTTGATGGCGAAGGCACATAACCTGAGTCGGTTCAACCGTGTTGAACTAATTGGCGAGGGCACGTAGCCTGATTCCCAGTTCAATTGTTGAACTTTGTTAAATTTGATGGCGAAGGCACATAGACTGTCTTGTTCAACCGTAGTTGAACTAATTGGCGAAGGCACGTAGCTGGAGTCCCAGTTCAACTGTTGTTGAACTTTGTTAACTTTGATGGCGAAGGCATATAGCCTGAGTCTTGGTTCATCCGTAGTTGAACTAATTGGTGAAGGCGAATAGCCTGAGTCCCGGTTCAACCGTAGTTGAACTTGTTGGCGAAGGCGCATAGCCTGTGTCCCGGTTCAACCGTAGTTGAACTTTTTGGCGAAGGCACATAGCCTGAGTCTTGATTCGACCGAAGTTGAACTTTTTGGCGAAGGCACATAACCTGAGTCAGGTCAATCGTAGTTGAACTGATTGGCGAGGGCACGTAGCCTAAGTCCCAGTTCAACTGTTGAACTTTGTTAAATTTGATGGCGAAGGCACATAGCCTGTCTTGGTTCAACCGTAGTTGAACTAATCGGCGAAGGCACGTAGCCGGAGTCCCAGTTCAACTGTTGTTGAACTTTGTTAACTTTAATGGCGAAGGCACATAGCCTGAGTCTTGGTTCATCCGTAGTTGAACTAATTGGTGAAGGTGAATATCCTGAGTCCCGGTTCAACCGTAGTTGAACTTATTGGCGAAGGCGCATAGTCTGTGTCCCGGTTTAACCGTAGTCGAAGAAGGCAGATAGCCTGAGTCTTGGTTCCACCGTAGTTGAACTTTTTGGCGAAGGTACATAGCCTGAGTCCTGGTTCAACCGTAGGCGAAATTTTTGGCGAAGGCGCATAGCCTGAGTCCTAGTTCAACCAAAGGTCAAACTTTTTCAATTTTGACGGCGAAGGCGCATAGCCTGAGTCCCAGTTCAACTGTAGTTGAACTTGTTGGCGAAGGCACATAGCCTGAGTCTTCAAGTTGTGGGTATTGAGTGCTGAAGCTCGGTTTTGACTTGAGGCCTTGAGCAGTTTATGCGTTGTCTTCCCAATCGGGGCAAGTAGGCTGTCTTGAGGTGGCTCTCAGTTCGAGATATCTTAGTGCCGATTTCTGGCCGAATCCCGTATCAGGGATGCGGAAGATGCCTTACGGGGATTCTCCCTTTGGGGGGGCTTCTTCTTCTTGTTCAGATGAGAGACAGAGGAATTGGATCTCGATTCGAGATCTTCGAGTTCCATCGGTCTGATATGCCGCTTTGGCTTGTTTGAGCTGGGTTGTTCTTCCTTTTCAGGCGTTTCTTTCCTTTTGGTCCATGGAAGAACTACGCGATTTTGCTATGAAATCCCCACATACAGCGCCAAATTGTTCATTCAAAAGTTATCATGTGCTTTATAAGTACAAAACAATACAAATAAATCACGGGAAAATCATAGCAAATCGTAATAGTCCATTGGACCAAGCGAAGATCATGAAAATAAGTGCTCAAAATTAAGAGGAGAAACATTAAAAGCCTTTATTGATAGTGTGGAGTTGGTCTGCCTCTCCGTGGAGAGGTTCAGAGCCTTACAATGGTGTTCCTTTTCCCATAATATGGGTATTGTTGTGTGTTTTTTCTCTCTCCGGAATAGTGGCGAAGAAGCCCCCCCTTTTCTAGGGCTTCCATTCTTAGTATTTATAGATGTGAGCTTCGTGAGCTAGCAATAAATGGTCGTGGCCTCGCTGAGGTTCCGTCCCCATAGGGGAATGAATGGGCCGTGACCTCGTAAATTAAATCAGACAAGGGTCGAATCCTGTTATGAATAAGTGGCCATACCACTTATTAATTGTGGATTAGCTCAAGATGAGATTAACTCCGTTAATTACCGTGAGATCGGATTCTAACTCATACAATATCCAAATGATAATGAATTTTAATGATAAGAAGGCCACACCCTTTTCCATTTGTGAACAGTAGTTAATTCTCTCCAAATTTTTTTGAAGGCCGACATTATTCAGTATTGAATTTTCTTCAAGTAAAGCAAGTGGATTAAATTAGGACCATTTCGTCAACGATATGTTGACTATTCCTATAATGTGGGCTTTTCAGCTTCTTCCCAGAAATGACGCAACTAATGTGGCGATTATGGGAGCATCAACAGTAGGGGCCATGGATGACAGGCTAGCTTACCAAAAATTTTAAGCCAAATTGGGAAAGACTTGGCTGTGACAAGTTAAGGAGAGGAAAGGTCAAGGAAAAGGATATTGTGTTGTAGGAAAGAAAACACGGACGATATTGAAAATGTTTAATTGAGGAAGATTTTGTAAACCAATATCAGAAGAAGAAAAAAATAGGCTGCATTCATACTAACTGTTAGAAGTACTTTAACTATCAGTCTTTCAATATTTACCGTTTTAATGTATTTGTCTAACTTCCTTTTACTAGTCCAGTATTGACGTAGCACCCTGATTGACCAAAAAGTATGAAACTCTTTGTTAAATTAATTAAGAAAAAGGATAAGGGATTAATCCTAGTCAAAGATAATATCCCTAAATGTAAAATCCGTTTATATGGATAATATAAGACCACATTGAAGTAGATTTAATGCAAGTTGTTGTTACCAACGTGATTAGAGCAAGTAATAAATAACAACAAATGATACACAAATTAACTCTGCATTTGGGGGCCGAGCTTCTCTAGTGCGTAGACTATTTCTGAGGGGAGAACAGAAATTGTGAGCCAATAATAAATGGGGCATACCTCTCTCACTTTGATGAGATCCTGTTTGTGGCTTGGACGAGCCTTCATCGTGGCGGGGAGGCGGGATGAGGGTGCCTCTTGTCACACCTCTTTTTTACGGTGCTTACACCCGGCGAAAGGGATATAAACACAAAGAGTTTTTTCAATTAAAGGACAATTGAAACGGGATTCTTTTATTAAAAGATTCAGAGTCGCCACTTGGGAGATTTATGGTGTCCCAAGTCACCGGTTTGAATCCCGAATCAAGGAAAGGGTTTGACTCTTTATTACAGTCGCGAACCAGAAATCCGGGCAAGGAATTCTGTTAACCCAGGAGAAGGTGTTAGGCACTCCCGAGTTCCGTGGTTCTAGCACGGTCGCTTTAACTG
>MDKF010647607.1:0-40998 GCA_026770625.1 Nicotiana glauca | reverse complement strand
ATCTTTGGGAGGTTGTTCAGTATTGTTGATTTTCGGAATTATTTCTATCTTTCAGTTATACTTCTAGTTTAAATGTTGTTAATGATTTTCAAACAAATGTTTTTGAGCTTTATGCTCGGGTTGAGAGTGAAATTGGTCGGGCTTGCCTAGCAGTTTTGTTGGGTGCCATCACGACCGGGGTCGGGTCGTGACAGGGCATTAGTATAGTTTTCAATAAATAGATATAGTAACTTGTAGTACAAGTCAGAAAAATAGAGGGTTAAAAAGAAATAAAGTAGGGACTAATGGGCAAAATAAAAATCTGATGTTGCACCCTAGAATTTTCTATAAATAGGCATGAATAGTGCCTTGAATCACAAGTTTGGCACCCCAATATTTTCCCCCAAAAAATCCTCTCAATCTCTGCAGATCTGAAATTTAAATTCAGATCAAAACTTCTTAGGTTTTAACTTCTTTCATATAGAAAAAAAAAACCAAAAACAATAGAAAGTCAGTATAAAAAATCCAAAAATATTACTCCTCATTAGATAATTCTAGTCAAATTTTGGTTGTTCTGATGGCTGAATTCTCTCCTTTTAGTTCTAGAAATCTCGGAGGTCCATTAGAGTGATTTATGGGGGCAATTCGGAGTTTGTTTGAGTTAGTTTATATTAAATTGAGTACTGAAGTTGTTCTGTGCTGAAAGTGCTCTATTGAGAAGCTGTTTTTCGATTCAAATTTATTCCTGTCATTGCTGCTTGTTTACTGCTGTTCAACTGGCTTCAGCATCATCATGTTTTTGTTCTAACTCCAGGTACACCTTTGAACCATCCTGATGTAACCTTGAGTTGAGTGAAATAGAAGCTGGATTCGAGTTCATCTTTGATTGTTTATCATTTGAAAGTTGCTAATTGAGATGAATATTTAGTATTTGTAGTTTTGCACTTTTAGCGCGACTTGTTCATATGAATAGCTGGTAAAAATTGTTGAGTTTATTGACTTGTATTAGACTAAAGATTAAATCAAATTAGTCGGGCTGTAATATATGTGGACTGCTTTCTGTGTAGATTATGTGAATGTGATATTCAATATTGTTAGCGTTAACATAACAATTAATTTCATTACTCGGTTACTGAATCCATGTGTGTTAGGATGAACAAAAAACACAAGTTAATATGTGCTTTTTCCTGATAGGTATTAAAAGGGTGCCTAGTAGCTAAGCCTTTGTATTTATTTAAATCTGAACGTCAGTTTCATGTCCCACTATCATTTTGTATGATAATCTGTTATGAACAATGAAGTAAGCATTGGAAAAGACTATCTAAGTGGTTAATTCTTATAAGTCTGATTTAATCCAGTAAAAGCAATGCTCCTATGAACGTAGCTGCCTCCACTAGCTTTAATTACAGCCCAGCCGTATTTCTGTGATTCATAGCTATAAGAGGCAATTGTTTGTTAGTCCAAATTCAGGCTGGGGAATCCGTAAATAGCTTTAGAGCTTTTGTCATTGTATGGGCTCGATCCCTACTTCACTTGTCTAGGCCCAATGGTCTGGCGCAGCTACTCAATGGACATCACACTCACTGTTCTCAAATTGGGTTGGATATTAAAAAAGGCACAAATCGCAAGGCCATTTCATGTTGACACACGTCGGGCTAAATACGAAGCCCAAGTGTGCAGGAGGATAAATTCTCTTGGGTTCATTAGGTCTAATTTGTAACATTAGGCTCTCGAGTTAAGTAGCGGGTTCAAATTAAGAGGTCTAATCCTTTTGTTTGAATCTGGACTTGAACTTGGGGCCCAAATGTTATAACAGTAATTAGCTAAGGCTTTTCTTTTATTATTAAAGACAAACAATAAATATGAAATTTAGTTACTTTAAGTGGTCCTTTAATAATAAAATGAGATGAGTCTCGCCAAATCAAATACATAATTGCGGGGCCCTCATCAATTGTTTAATTCCAAAATGCTTAGTATTCGGGATGGGCCGTTTAGCAAATTTTACGGCCTTCCCAAAAGATAACAACACGATAGTCGCTTTAGGCGCGCTTTTAATAAAATTACTTTCCTAAATACGGGTGTGCATTTCATGCGACCTAAATCCAAATCCGAAAATGTTGAATAGGAATGTGTTGAGGATCCGGGTGCATTTCATGTGACGCGATCCGAAAATATGTTCTTAAACAATGTTCACTTTATTAATAAAATAATTAAAGCGGATAATAATTCTAAAATTGCACAATAGGGTAATATGTGTTAAAATTAGATATTTTATCCAAATATAGCAGCTGAGCGACCGTGCTAGAACCACGGAACTCGGGAATGCCTAACCCCTTCTCCCGGGTTAACAGAATTCCTTACCCGGACTTCTGGCTCGCGATTGTTAAACAGAGTCAAAACCTTTCCTCGATTCGGGATTCAAACCGGTGACTTGGGACACCATAAATCTCCCAAGTGGCGACTCTGAATCTTAAACAAAACGAATCCCGTTTCGATTGTCCTTTAATTGGAAAAACTCCTTTCTTTATTATACCATTCCCCGGGGTGTAGTAATAGCCTAATAAGCCTATAATCGGAAAAAGGAGGTGTGACATTTGCTACTTTGCTCAATAATGGTAACATAGAGCTTTGCTTACCCATACTTCTGCTTGTTATCCCATTCCCGATTGCCTTCGATAGCTCGAGCTCGGCTCGAACCTCAGGCTCGAGGTCCCCGCAGGTCAACTTTGCATCCGGGCAACAGACCTCCTTGGTTCGACTGCTACCTCGCTCAAATCACTTTTCGTCACTATACTTCACATTCTTAGCACTAACTGCCCTAACAAACTAGCTCGGGAATAGATCACGTATTTTTAGAATCCCATTTACAAATTTAATTGTTGTTACCATTTTTACGGTAAACAGGTTGGCCCCCACCGTGGGGCTAAAAATAATAGTGATTGTTTTCTTGCTAGTTTCTTCAAAGGAATGCACGCTATCTTTCACACTTTTTCTTGCCCAAGATCTTTTGATTTCAGGTTAATGTCCGGCTCAATAAGAGAAATCGAGAACAACCACCCCGCAAATCACAGAGAAAATAGCATAGATGTTCCAACGGCTGGCGCGACACCGCAGAACCCTGATAACGCATCTAGATCGGTTCAAGCAGACGCAGGCTCTCACGTCGCGCAACGGGTCAACAAAGCCTCGTGCACCAATGGTGGCATACGGCATGCTGATCAGCCCAAAAAATGTCGGCCTGGTAGAACAGGAAGTTAGTTGTTTACCGTAAAAATGGTAACAACAATTAAATTAATTAAATAGGACTCTAAAAATATGTGATCTATTCCCAAGCTAGTTTCTTTGAGCAGATGATGCTAGTATTATGAATTTTAACCACGGGGCAGAAGATAAACGAGGTAACGAGCGAACCAAAGGGCCTGCTGCCCGAGCGTAAGCTTCATCGAATGGGATTTCAATATCGACCTCGAGGTCAAGCTCAAGATGTCGGGGACACTCGGGAGTAATGTAACAGCTAGAGATATAATCAAACGAAGCTAGTTATAACCGAAGTTGAGTTTGTACGATGAAGAATATATATAAAATGAAGAACACATATAGAGGCAAAGGATATTGAAGTATCCTTATTATCAGTGAGAGCCAATAAGTATTAATAAGAAGAGAGAGAGAGAGAGTGAAATATTATTGCACTTTATAGAATTGTTGGAGTAATATCAGTCCCGTACAAGGTAGGGCGATTCCCTTTTATATAGGAGAGAAAACTCGGAATACATGTATATTTAATTAATGAAATATGAATATGTGATGTCTTGAATTGACTCCCTAGCATAGGCTAGGGATAGGCCGATCCTGTCAGACTCAACCGCGTGCCTTTGGAGCTTCCTTTCTTTATCCCAATCTCAGCCTTGAATCAGGTCTTGATAGACCCTGAAGGAAAGGACTAAGTTGTGGCTTCATATCCTCGGGGTCTTGAGATATCTTACCGAGGCGGCATCATGTCCTTGGGGTCTCGAGGTACCTCCTCGAGGTGGCTTAATGGCTGGAAATTAGGCTCTCTAATTTCACCGCATACAGATAGTCTCCGCATTTTCTAAGACGAAGTAGTAGGAAACGATGCTGAATCGTCGTCTCGAGGTTGTCATTGCTATAATGTCAGCTGTACAAGAGCATTAAATGCCATTTCTTAGAGGACTTTGCAGGGCCACCGTCAGATGCGACAATCAAGGAACAATGAACTGCTGCAGGTTTGTCTTTTCCGCTCCCCTAGCATTTGCTATAAATGCATCGGTTATTCGAGCCTTTCTATCCCACAATTTTTACCACCATGCGAACCAAAATTCTGCTATTTTGATATCCTCCCCCTTTCGTAAAAAGGATTTTTACCACTCTTCATGGCTAGAACTTATAGGACAGTCCCTCATTGGAATGACACTGCATCGTCTTCTCGGCCACTCAAGGGGGATAATAGGTCGACTCCTTCTTTAAAGCAATGGATTCCTCCAATCATTGATACATCGAAGGATTTTAACGTCGAGACTCCCTCATTTATAGCAGGTCAGTGCGAGCATGTTTCTCGATATGTCAGCATCTTGACCGATGTTAATAGCGTTAGGAAGGTTTGTCGGTGGAGAGAAGCAGTAAAGGTGGAGATTCCTGGCCCGATGACCGCATCACCGACTTCAAGGATGGCTTTCTCCACGTATACACTTACCCATTTACCCTGGGCCATGATAAATTGATAGAGGCTCCTTCGTTGGGAGTTGATCCGGTTATCCTTGACTTTTGTGCCCGATACCAGGCGACTCTGGGCTAGATCTATCCATCTTTTTGGAGGATAGTGTTGATGCTTAGGAACATTACCAAAGGGGTTGTAGATGAGGTTTTACCCTCAACCAATTAATTAGATTGTATCGCCCTTAGTTGTATCGGGGCTTGATCAGGCTCCGCCACTGGTCCAAGAAATATTTTTTTACGAGCGTTGACGAGGGGAAAGACCGAGGGTGGATGAGCAGGTTCATTCGAGTGAGAACTTCAGACATCATCCCGGCCTGGAGGATGCCCTTTCCGGAGCAGTAGAATGCTCAGCTTAAGTGAATTTCCCATTTAACCGCTCCTTGACCTCCTTTTCTTTTGTCATAGTGGCTTCTTTGTGCTTTCTGCAGCCGTTGCCTGGCACCCGGAGGTGGTCCCGAATTTGCCAGGATGGATAAGTCATTTCGATAGGAAGTTACCGTACCGTACTAGATCTTGGACCGTCCTGGCTAAAGACCTTTAGGTGGCCAAGAATCATGGTGAGGCTCTGTCATTGCATGTGCTTTGTATTTTCTATTTCCCTTCGAACCCTTAGCGGAATCGTATAATGATTTTTGCGTTGGTATAGGTCTTGCGAAAGTGTGCAGATGAGGCCATCCCCAAGTGGCGAAGTACAGGCCCTAGAGCCCGATACAAGCAGGAAAAGAAAAGGTAGGGTAGTCGTCGCTCATTACGACAGGACTGTTGCTCTAACTTCTAGGTCGAACCCTGATGTTGAAGGGGAGGACGATGAGGGGATTCTGTTGAGGAGTGGAGAAAAGCCCAGCGCAATGGATTTGTAGGCACCCCGATCAGAGGCTGCTGAGTCCAGCACGACTGGTTCTAGTCGAGCCGATGGGCAAAGGACCCTCAAAGAGAACTCTGATGTGGCTTCGACTCGTGCGGTTGGACCCGATGCAGCCCTCGAGAGGAGAACTATAAGAGGTGATATTGAGAGACTCGAGCTCGGGGCCATTCGGGAGAGTGGGTCACTTTTTGGAGAAATTTGCGATTTTAACGATCTGATCTCGATTATCCTATCTTCTCCGGGGAGCAGAAAGATTCGAAAAGAATGGTCTGTGCCAAAGCTGGGACTTCTCCCAAAAGGGGGAATTTCATTGCCAATGTTTTTGATGGTGTGATCGACAAGGCCGACCTCGATATCCCCAGTGTTGTTAGAGCGGCGGAGAAGTCTCTGCAACAGGTGATAGTTTTCCTTGCATGTTTTCTTTCCATTCCCGGGTTTTATCTCAGTGCCTTTTTTATCTTTCCTCATTATGTCGCAGTGTAAGGAGATGTACGATCATGCCATCCTTTGACTCCGGGGGGGATTTCTTGCTGCGAGAAGTAGTGTGACAATCTTGCTTCGAAACTTTAGGACTCAGAGGCACGTTGTGCCCGGGAGGATATAAAGTTGGGGGAGCTTCGAGGCATTCTAGAGGTGGCACTCCAGGAGAAAGCTGCTCTTGCTTCTTAGGTATTCTGCCTCGTTCATAATCATCCCTTTTCCCCATATTCGCGCATAGTCTAGATTCATATATTCATCAGCCTGTCCTTCCTCGGAGGTCGAGCAGAGTAGCTCACGGATATTTTAGCTGGAGGCGGAGATTTTCGGGCTGGGAGAGCGAAATAAGGTTATGGCCGGGGAATTGGTGGCATCTCGAGACCTTCTTGTAGACACTCGTAGGGAGAACGTTGCCTTGGCTGCTTCCAAATCTGAGGCCGAAAAAGATGTTGCTACTTACAAGAAGGACCACGGCGCACATGATGGTTCACGACATGTCCATGGCAGCCGACTAGAGACTATCTTGACCTATCGAGTATGCCAAAGCGAATGCCAAGAGTGAAATCCTGGAACAACTCGAGACCAGAGGCTTTGAGCTGTCTGCCAGTTTGGAGGAGGCTCGTGTGGTGGAAGAAAAGCTGGTGCTCTTGAACACTCCCGATAGGGGCGAAGATGATAGTGGCGAGGAGTAGTCTCCTGGCCTTTTGTGTATCCCCTTTTGCTTTATGTGTTCCCTTATTGGGAAGCAAATAATGTACAGACATTTTTATCTTCTTGTTGACATGTATAAAAAAGATATTTTGTTATGTCCATTCCTTTTCTTGCTCCCTCATCTTTGCAATCCGGTATCGGCCCTTCTAGGCTCCGAGGCTGGCCGCATCCTAAAGTGGATTTGATAATTCCTCCGGATCTAATTTTTGTGACGTCGGGGATCTCCCGAGGCTCTTTAATCTTGCTATTCATGTGGGCGCATGGCATGATTCTTCCAATGCACTCCCCAAGGAGAGGCAATGTTAATATGGCCAGGATTAATTGGCCCCTTTGGACAACCGAGCAGCTGTCGCTCAACCTTTATATATTTGCTCATCAGCCTTTTAAACGGGGATTTCACTAATTTTGATAAGCCTATCTTTTCTGCAGAGTTTTTTGCTTTGCGCGAGTTCTTCCCTTTCCCCGTCTCAGAGAGTTCTTTCCAGGATCCTCATCTTTTTTGCCTTTGTTCTGCTATAGTCATTGCCACTTTCTTGACTGCTGATCCTCGGATGGGAAAGGGTTTGTGCTGCGCTTCACATTTGGTTGGCACCGGTGGATCATTCCCGACATCGGGGGAACGAGATCCAGGTCACCCTGTCTCGAGAAAAGTCACCACATCAGGGAAAACCCCCCCCCCCCAATGTTCCAGGTCATCGAGAGCATGTGTCAAGGATTAGTTCGTCGGTTAGGGAAGAAAAACTTAAGATGATCAGGAAAGAGTGCGAATGGGGGGAGGGCATGATCTTGCGAGTACCCTCTCCCGAGGAGAACATAAACTGAGGGGTTCTTGAGTGTGTATGTCCACGCTTTTGTACCGGGTCCCTTGGATCGGGTCGTGCTTGATTTCTGCCGGAGGTATCAAGTAACGTTGGCGCAGGTTCATCCCTTCTTTGGAGAATAGTGCGCTCGATGAGATATTTTGCTAATTGGGCCGGGATAGAATTCACCCTTAGCCATCTCGTGAGGTAGTATCGGGCATTATGTTATCGGGGCCTGATTTCTCTCCAGCGTAGATCCTCTAGAGTTCCTGGGATTGGCAGAGAGGGGGATGAGGACTGCAAACAGATGAACGATGTTATACCCAAAGAATTTTTGTCGTTTCTTGAGAGATGGAACCTCATGCGTAAGTGCTTTGTTTGAAATATTTTTTAACTCAGCATAGGGTTGGCCCCGTAACAGCGTCTTTTCACTCTTTGTTAATAGCAACTCGCTGGTTGCCCAGCGAGATCTCGTACTTAGCCGAATAGTCCCATAAGCTAGCATCTTGCTCAGTTTACAATAGGTGTGGATGGCAAGATCTATCAAAGTGGAGATGGTAGGTGAAGCACCACGGTAGGTGTTCGGCATCTTGGATTTTTAAGTAGCGGCTTCCTTCTTGCTGGCTCATTTGATTCATCTGCTGTAGGTGCCAGGAGTCTTTTCGAGGTGAGGCCGAATTCTCCAAGGGAGGAAAAGAGATCATTGACCCCGGAGCTAGGGAGCGTCAGAAAAAGGAAAGATGTCCCAGGGCACGAGGAGGCCTGTGATGGGGCAACCTTTTCATGGCGGCTAAGGGGAAATGATGCGGCCAATCGGCTGTTTTGTTGGGGTTGGGATATCGTCGAACGTTGCTTCGACCTTCGGCGATGCTCATTTATTCGGCCTGATGGCAAGTTTCGGTTGCTGTAAGGATCTTTTGGACTTACATTCTTCCCTTTTCTTTTTGCCCACGTGACTTTCTTTCTTGGGTTTTTGACAGGCTCAAAGCCGAACTAGTTTAGTGTGAGGACCCACTGTGGGATTCTCAAGACAGGGAGAAATCCTTAAGACATCTTTGTGCGGCAAAGGAAAGCGAGCTCGTCTCTTTACGGCGTGAGCTGACCGAAGTTAGGTCCGGGAGGCCCTTTTGGAGAAGTAGGTATCCTACATTTTGTGCTGAATTGCACTCCCTTTTTACTGTCTTGACGTGTTGTTGTTTTAGTTGGAGGACAGGGTGAGTGAGCTGGAGCAACTTTGGGCGAAGTTGGCAAAGCTAATCATAAATTCATCGAGCTACAGGCGCTCGTGAATATCCATTCTAAGGCAAAAAGGTGGGCTCAGACCGAGTTTCCGCCCTTGAGGTGCAAATTCAAGCTGCTCGTGTGAATGACTCTGCCCGAGCGAAGATGATCATGAAACTTTCATCTAAACTGTCGAGGACAAAAATTGAGGTGGTGAATGCTAGAGCTGAGGTGGTGATGAATGATACCAGGTCGGGGCAGAAAATGGTGGCTTACTTGAGAAAAGCCGATGCCGCTACAGTTGAGTTGTAGAAGACGCTCGATCATGCCAAAAATAGTGGAGAGTACGCGAGGTGCAGATCCCGAAGGGAAATATTTGAGGAGATTCACGCAAGGGTCTTTGATCTTTCGAGGGAGATCGAGCAAGCCAAAGGAGAAAAGCACGATGCCATGTTCCTGTTGTCTGATGCTGAGGGCGATTAGGAGGAAACCGCTAGGCTATGAGTGTCGGAAAAAGCAGAATGATCTCTTCTTGCCTCCTTTGTTATATATGTATGTTTTAAATATTCTACGTGGGTTGGGGTTGCGTCTTGTTGTCAACACGTAGCAATAAGAGGGGGAACCCCGCAACTTATATTCTTTGTATTTCCGTTTGTTGGAATTTCAATTGGGTCGATTCGATCCCGGACTTGCCCTAAGGCTTGTATGCTTTGCTCATTGTCAGGTTCAGTCTTCGAGTTGGGATCTGACTCGAGCTTAATTTACGCTCGAAATTGGTGCTCGTCTGGGTTGGCGGTGTTGTCTTTTATTTCTCACCTTTGGGTGTTTGGTCGTTTTAACTTATTTAGGGTCCAGTCTTTGAGTCGCTTTACGATTCGAGCTTTAATTGACCCTTAAAACTATTAGTTTTGGTTGGTGAAAAGGGTTATTATGCTTTTTTGGTCGTAGAAACCTTTTGATATGTGGCCCGTAGGCTTGCTTAGTTAACTACTTTGGATCCAATCTCCGAATCGAGTTACGATTCGAGCTCACTTTAATCCTCAAGTTGTCAATTTGGCTGGCAACAATGGCTCTTACGCTTTTTGGTCGTAGCGAACTTTTTGATATATGGCCCGTAGGCTTGCTTAACTGGCGACAATGGCTCTTACGCTGTTTTTGCCTATGGGCTTTTTTGTAGGCTTTGTTTTCCGCTCTTTAAGGTCTTTTTGAAAGATTTTTGCCTGACCCGTCGTTGGTTCCAAAGGAATAGCGATTTCAAGTTGTAATCGGAAATATTTCAAGCGCCTCGGAAGGTTCATAGCCCGTTGTTTGCCTATTGAGGGAAGCCTATTTTAATCGGTTCTTTCCGAAATATATTCAAAGTAGTGGCCTGCGATTTTTGTTTAGTGACAGTCGAGCATCCCCAAGTTGCATTATTTTGGTTGTATCAGCCGTTTTGACCATATTCATGTGTGTTGGTCCATAGATATTTTTGATCCCTAGTGATAGTTTAGGCGTCTACATCGAGGTTATGCTCTTTCGAGATTCTTACAAATGCGACGTGTAGCCTAAACTTCGGGATTTTCATGCCTGTTGAGGTCCTACAGTTTGTCATGCCTATTCAAGTCTTATAGTTTGTCACACCTGTTGAGGTCTTACAATTTTTTTTGGCGATGTAGTATGGCGATTGTCATCAGTCTCCGAGTCATCAAGTTGTTTAAGTGTGAAGACCGCTTCTTATGAACTCGAAGCTGTGTTTTCGGGGCTTTATGAGCCCGCGTCAAACCGTTGACGCTAAGTCTCCGAGTATCTCGGAATGTTTTTATTGGAGAGGCCCCTACTATGGATGCATTTGAGATTCCCTTTTCCAAAGTATGAAATGCCAATCAATATTCTTTATTGCTCGGCGTAGATATATGTTGTTTAATACATGCCATATTGTTTTTTGGGTCCGACCCATGCATTTATTCCCTATTGGGGCTTTGTTCATCATTTTGCGGCACCGGACCAGTCGTAATAAGGATCCTGTAGGCTTGCTAGGGCCTTATTAGGAAGAATGTTGTTTTTGCCTCATTAAAAACCCCTACCGGTAGAAAACTCGATACGGGATAAAAAATCCGATCAAATGAAAAGAGTGCTACGGTCATTTTGAAACCTCAAAATCTTTGAGCCGGGATATCATCCTGATTACCTTGGTTAATGCCCTGCACAAAGGCAACAGTGAAGCAGAAGATGGGGAGAGGGATAGGCGTTTATACCTCGGTGATGGTGCATTTTCGACTTTGGCATTACTTAAGTGGCTGCCAAGTGGTTCTTTGTTTGAACGTGCTTGGGTGAACCGTTCAGAAGATCGTGGGGGCCACATCCTGAGGCTCGTCTGTTTTGTTCCCCTCTGCCATTCCTTTTCCCCGCAATTGACTTTTAGCCTGGCTGCTGAGAAATTCCTGAAGGTGCCCGTCGTTGAGCAATCGGGCCACTTCCTCTCGGAGTTGCCTGCAATATTCAGTTCGGTGCCCGCATGAGTGGTGAAACTCACAAATTAGGTTGTAGTTCCTATGGGAAGGGTCTGAATGCAAAGGTCGGGGCCATCTGGCATCTCCGATCTTGCTACTGGCGAACACGATGTCTGGCACAGCGACACTGAAGTTGTACTCCAATAAGTAGGGCACGTTTGTTGGCACTACGTTCTGATCGATCCTGGCTCTATTGACGAATCCTCAAGGATCCTCTCCCCAATCTATCCTTCGATCATTGCGAGGCAGGTTGCATCTCGAGACGTCCTTCTATCATCGGGGTATGACTGGTACCTTTCTTTGTTCGGTCTCGTTTCTCTTACCGGGAGCCTATTCGGGTATACTGAGCCCGAAGGGGCACCCAGTTAGTCATCCTCAGCCCTGATCTTTGATTGGTACCAGTTATGAACTTCTGAACAAGTCACGGCCAGGTATTCGATCAGGTTCTGCTTCAGCTGCTTCGAGGCCAACGAGCTTTGTTCGTTCAGGCCTTGGGTGAAGTCCTGTACCGCCCAGTCGTCGGAGACGGGTGGAAGTTCCATTCGTTCCATTTGGAAGCGGGACACGAATTCCCGCAGCATCTCATTCTCTCTTTGCTTGATTTTGAAAACGTCAGACTTCCTCGTTGCTACCTTGATGGCTCCCACGTGTGCCTTTACGAAGGAATCTGCTAGCATGGAAAATCAATGCAGTTGAGATCCAAATTGTGATACCACATCATGAACCCCTTCGAAAGTGTTTCTCCGAAATTTTTCAGCAACACGGACTCGATTTCGTCATTTTTTATATCGTTGCCTTTTATAGCGCAGGTATAGGCGGTGACGTGATCGTTGGGATCGGTGGTGCCATCGTATTTAGGGAGCTCTGGCATCCTAAATTTTTTGGGAATGGGCTTTGGGGCCACTTCCTCGAGGAACGGCAGTACGAATTTCTTCGAATCCAGACCTTTTAGGACCGGGGGTGCTCCCGGGATATGGTCCACTCGAGAGTTGTAGGTATCGAACTTTTTATTGTTGGCTGCATTCATTTTTTTGCTCGATTCGATCCTTTTGGTAAGGTCCTCCAGCATCTTCACTATGGCGGGGTCAGTTGTTGACCCGATATCATTTGATCTTTCGGGTATTTGATCGGTAGTGGGAGCTGTCTCCAGTGCCGATGTGCTGGTAGTCCTCAGATGGCTTTACAACTGAGCAATGGCCAGTTGTTGTTCCTGCAACATTTCAAAAATAACATGAAGACTAACTTCATGTTCATCCCAGGCCGGGGTTTTCTGAACTTCCTGTCGGTCGCTGTGTCGTACGCTTCTGTCGGCGTGAGAAGTTTCGTTGACTTGTTGTGCGTCTTGCGAGTCTGCATCCGCTGGTATTGGTCCGGGTGCGTTATCGGGATCTTGTAGTGGTGCTCCGGCAGTCGCGATATCTATACCATTTTTCCCGTAATCTTCGAGGTGGTCATTCTCAGCTCTATTTTTTACCTGAAATCAAATGATCTTGGACAAGAAAAAGTGTGAAAGATGATATGTGTTTGTGTAATGAAACTAGCAAGAAAATAATCACTATTATTTTTAGCCCCACGGTGGGCGCCAAACTGTTTACCGTGAAAATGGTAAAAATAATTAAATTTATTAAATAGGACTCTAAAAAGATGTGATCTGTTCCCAAGCTACTTTGTTTGAGCAGATGATGCTAGTATTATGAATTTTAACGACGGGGCGGAAGATAAACGAGGTAACGAGCGAACCAAACGGCCTGCTGCCCAGGCGTAAGCTTGATCGAATGGGATTTCGATGTCGACCTCGAGGTCGAGATCTAGATGTCGAAATACTCGGGAATAATGTAACAGCTAGATATATAATCAAACGAAGCTAGTTATAACCGAAGTTGAGCTTGTACGATGAAGAACATATATAAAATGAAGAACACAAATTGAGGCAAAGGATATTGAAGTATCCTTATTATCAGTGAGAGCCAATAAGTATTAGTAAGAAGAGAGAGAGAGAGAGAGAGAGAGAGATAGAGAGAGAGAGAGAGAGAGAGAGAGAGATTATTCCACTTTGTAGAATTGTGGGAGCAACATCAGTCCCTTATAAGGTAGGGCAAGTCCCCTTTATATAGGAGAGGAAACTCGGAATACATGTATATTTAATTCATGAAATATGAAGATGTGATGGCTTGACTCGACACCCTAGCATAGGCTAGGGATAGGCCGGTCCTGTCAGACTCAACCGCATGCCTTGGAGGCTTTCTTTCTTTATCCCGATCTCAGCCTCGAATCAGGTCTTGATAGACCCCGAAGGAAAGGACTAAGTTGCGGCTTCATATCCTCGGGTCTCCAGATATCTTACCGAGGTGGCGTCATGTCCTCGGGGTCTCGAGGTACCTCCCCGAGGTAGCTTAATGGCGGGAATTTAAGCTCTCAAATTTCACCGCATACATTAGTCTTCACATTATTTTTAAAATGTTGCAGGAATGACAGTTGGCTATCACTCGGCTGCAAAGTCGTCCGGAGACTCCCAACACGGTAGCAACGGAAATATCTCCTTACATCGAGCTAGTACCCGAGAGATTGAGCAACAATGGATCGCAACCTACCCCGCCGCAGTAAGGATGTTGGGGAAACTCTTCGAAAGGATCGAATCAGGCTCGTGGAAGCTCTTACAGCAACCATCTCCCGAAGATACGGTCCCGGAACTCGCTTCACAAAAATCAGGAACGACGAATCTCTTTAGGTGTGACAGGACCTCGGATCTTTACGGGTGTATCACCACTTACGTATGCTCGTCCAGGGACAGCGACCTCCAAAATATTGAGTTTGAGCACATCCTATTAAAGAGATTCGAAGAGACTCTCTCGAAAGAAACCATGGCGCAGCGGCAATGCCCGACACCTGACCTCACGGACCCGATTACCATACCAGCGTGGTCCTCTGTGAAAGCATATGCCGGTGCCATCAAAGCAATACCGAGAGGGCCCAACGCACCTAAGGCCGAATGAAGAAGATATAAAATGTCACAGGAAGCCGCACCCCACTCCCTGACAAGATGAATGAGATCGATCTCGGCTTCAGATGATCGGGCAACACAGACCTTCACCCAAGGCCTAAACGAAGCACACCCAATGGCTCCAGGGCATTTCAAGCAAAGCCTGGTCAGATACCCGGCCGAGGCCTGGTTGGATGCCCGCACCCGACACCTGCCCCAAACCAGGGCCATAGAGTCTGGGAACCTCCTCGGGTTCAGCATATCCAGGCAGACTCCCGACAAAGAAACTGACGCCGAGCAGATGGAGGCATCGTCTGTGTGCTGCGAACGGAAGGAACAACTCGAGGTGCAGCTTGCCTTGCAGCAATAAGGCATTAGCCCGAGGGCAGCACCCTTGAGGAACCTCCAATGATACCAGATTCAACAAGACACAACTGGTAGGGAAACCTCGCCCGACAGAGTATGATTTTAGCATTGTTGTACCAAGCATCGTGATCACCATAAGCGAAACCAAGAACGCCAGGCGGCTCGGACCTATTCGACCGAAACCCCTTCAAGAGAACCGTGGCCCAGCGCGGGAACCACGAGGTGCACGGGTTCACTGGCCCAAAATAGCAACAACTATGCTATTCAATAGAGGTCGCCACCAAGTATCGTCAAGCGGACAGACTCGGATACAGCTCCAAGGGAGGAAGGAGATCGGGGAAAATGAAGCCGGTAGGGCACGGCATATTGCCACGACCGTAAACGGACGGCGGCAAAACTATAAGATCCATAAAGTATAGAGTGAAAGTGCTCATCACCAAAAAAATACGGTCTCTGAGAATGCTCCCAAAGGACACCCTTGCGCCCGAGGGAAGGAATGCCGAGATTCCACCTCGGCCTCGCATTAACAAATTGATAACCCCCTCCCTCATTTGACTTATTTCAAATAAAGCATGTGTTCATGAATACAGGTGTCTCGGCCAACTATACCGACAGTGTCAGGCCAAAGCCAATAGGGCAGTTCGGACTACCGAACCAAATCGCTCCCATGCCTCGAATTTTTGATGGGTTCCAGATGCTAATCGCCACGACAACTAGAGAGGCCGCCCCCTCTATACAGCCCTCCTGAGTTCGGGCTGGTACGTCGAGCATGCAAGGAGCAGATATCTTATACAGACGATAATAGATTCGTCGCCCGGAGGCAACTTCGGCCCTACTCCGCCAAAGGGGTGAAACCCCACGACAAATGTGGGACTAAAGTATTTGACAAAGAACTACATGCGACGAGAGGAAATCCCTCACCATGTGACCCATTGCCGGCATCGATGCCTTGAAGGGATTAAAGGGTAAGCAGAACCACATCTTCGTTCAGGCCTGGTCGAACATAGCAGAAAGCTACATTAGGGCTCGCGCCCCAAAATGTCGCCTACGCATCCCCTAGAAAGGAAGAACTACTCTGCTCATTTGTCGTTTCCTTTCTTTTTTTCACTAACCTGTATTCAGGCTGTCAGCCGAGGAATTCGGCAGTTCTGAACCCCATTCGGGGATCCGAGGCATCCACGGGAGCCGCCGAGCTTTCTTTGCTCAATCAGGTTTTCAACCTGAAGAAGATTCTACCAACAAGATTATTAGCGGGGCAGCATACCCCCAAGAAAGGGAATCATATATACGGATTAGATAATCGGAGAAGTCGCACCCATGTGGGCCGAACTCACAACAACGAGACAACATGTATTTACAGCATATATTTACGCTAATAAATAAAGAATATGTTTTAGGCATTTCATGCTTCAAAGAAGTTATTTCAGCATATTCACAACAAAGGCCTCTCCGCCAGATACATCCCAAGATACTCGGAGACTTAAACAATTCAGCGAGCACACGACTCCAGGGTCGGAACTCCATCTCATCAAGCCCCATAAGGCAACTTCAAGCTCACGAGAAGTGGTTTTCAGGATTAAACAAACTCGATGACTCGGAGACTGCCATTAATCGCCATACGACTGGAAAACCCAAAACTGTAAGACCCCTAGCGGGCAGCCTCAGCATAACCATATCTATTCTACAAATTGTAAGACCTCAACAGGCATGACAAACTATAAGACCCCAACAGGCATGAAAATCACGCGGTTTACGCTATGCGTCGCATTTGTAAGAATCCTTAAAGGGCATACCCTCGGTATAGATGCCTAAACTGCCACTTGGGATCAAAAATGGCTATGGCCAAACGCATATGACTACGGTCAAAAAGGCCGATACAGCCAAATAACGTGACTCGGGGATGCCCGACTATCGCTAAAAAATTCTTCGAATATACTTCAGAAAGAACCAGTTAAAACAAGCTTCCCTCAATAGGCAAAAAATTAGCTCCGGCCACGTTGGCTCCCAATCGCAAGAGTGTCGATCTACTCGACCAACGAGCTATGAACCTTACAAGGTGCTCAAAACATCGCCGACAATGACTTGAAATGAAGGTTCTTTTAGAACCGATGACGGGTCAGGAAAAAATTTTCTAAAAGACCTTAACGAGCAGAAACAAAGCCTACAAAAAAGACCACGGGCAAAAACAGCGTAAGAGCCATTATCCCCAGCTAAGAAATCCTACGAGCCTTATATTGAAATGTCTCTATGACCATACAGCGTAAGAGGCATTGTCGCCAGCTTGAAAATTGACAACTTGAGGATTAAATTGAGCTCGAATCGTAACCCGATTCGGAGACCAGATCAAAAATAGTTAACTAAGCAAGCCTAGGGGCCACATGCTAAAAGGTCTCAACGACCAAACGGCATTAATGCCACTACTACCGGCCGAAAACTCAAGGAAATGTAAGGGTCGATTACAGCTCGAGTCGCAATGTAACTCGGAGAGTGGACCTAAAAATTATAATATGCCTAAGGGCACGACATAAATGCCACTACTACCGGCCGGAATCTCAAGGAAATTTAAGGGTCGATTATAGCTCGAGTCACAATGCGACTCAGAGACTGGACCCTAAAATTGAAATATGCCTAAGGTCATGGCTCAACTGCCACTGCTATCAGCCGGAATCTCAAGGAAATTTAAGGGCGATTACAGCTCGAGTCACAATGCAACTCGGAGACTGGACCCTATAATTGTAATTTGACTAAGGCACGACATAAATGCCACTACTACCAGCCGGAATCTCAAGGAAATTTAAGGGTCGATTACAGCTCGAGTCACAATGTGACTCGGAGACTGGACCCTAAAATTGTAATATGCCTAAGGGCACGGCACAAATGCCATTGCTATCGGCTGGAATCTCAAGGAAATTGAAGGGTCGATTACAGCTCGAGTCACAATGCAACTCGGAGACTGGACCCTAAAATTGTAATTTGACTAAGGGCACGACATAAATGCCACTACTACCAGCCGGAATCTCAAGGAAACTGGACCCTAAAATTGTAATATGCCTAAGGGCACGACACAAATGCCACTGCTATCAGCTAGAATCTCAAGGAAATTTAAGGGTCGATTACAGCTCGAATCGCAACGTGACTCGGAAACTGGACCCTAAAATTATAATACGCCTAAGGGCACGGCATAAACGCCACTATTACTGGCCGGAATCTCAATGAAATTTAAGGGTCTATTATAGCTCGAATCACAATGCGACTCGGAGACTGGACCCAAAAATTGTAATATACCTAAGGGCACGGCATAAAAGCCATTATCGCCGGTAGGAGAATCATGGAAGATTAAGGATCGAATACAGCTCAAATCGCAACGCGACTCGAAGACTCGACCCAGAAATAGTCAAAATGCAATATGCCTAAGGGCACAACTCAAATGATTCCATTGCCAGCCGAATCTCTAGGCCACGCGCCCGTGAAGTCATTTCAACCCAGAGCACAAAGGACCATTGCCCTCTACCCATGTAGGCGGGAAAGAGCTGGGAGGCCAATTGAAGTTTGAGTCGCAACACAACTTGGGGACCGGACCCAAAATAGTCGGAACGACAAAATGTGTAGGGGTAAAAGATGAAAACAGCTACTACCTGCCTGCGCAGGCACAAAAATTCAAGGATAAGAAGTCTCGAGTCGGACCCCGACTCGGAGACTAAGCCCAAACAGCCAGGCCAAGCAACGGGGTCGATACCTGCTCGCACCAAAAATCACACTTAAGAGCCCCCAGGTCCGTCCAATTGGTCCAGGATCTATGAGGGCCTCACCGAACACCCAAAACCAGTCTGCACGATCGAAAGCAACGACAAAAAAAGGTACAGGAGGAATAAAGCTTCAAATTTCTTCTCATATATTACATGCGCGAAAAAGCACATTCTCAACCTACAGGCACGGCCTACGCATATCGGAGACAAAGAGACAAAATAGCGGAATCTACATTCTACACCAAAGGGCTACAGCTTATCAAATTCGCCCTCCGCAATGTCAACAATAAGTGACCAAGCGTCACGCTCATCTGCCCTCGCTCAAGTCAATTCCTCCGAGAGAATGAAGCCCCTTACACTGACCTCCTCGAGTACCTCCCTCGAGGATTTACGACGAACATATTCCTCAATCCTCTTCTCCCAGTCGAGGGATCACTTCAGCTCAGATTGGGCATTAGCATCATCTTTTATGCAAATCTCCATCTCACGATCAGCCCTGGTTTGGCTTAATGCCGCTTCTGCCCGGTCATCAATTATCTCGGCTCTGACCTTCGAAAGATCAGACTCAAGTTTCTTAATCATATCCACTTGAACTTTGACATTGTCACGAGTCAAGTTGAGTTGGACCTCGAAGGCACGAACCTTAGCCGAGGCGCTCGTCTCCTCTAAAGCTCAAGCCTGCACTTGGGCCCTTAGCTCCTCGCAAGCAGCCCTAATGCGGTTTACGTCGCCTTTGAGGTATTCCAAGGCCTCCACCTTTTTTTGCAAATGATATGGCAAGAGGAAATTAGCCTTAATGTTAGAAAGAAGCGAAGCACGTACTACAGGAAATTACCTTCCCCATCAAATAGCTCTCATAGTTTGAGCTCCGGTATGCTTCATATTGCCAATACTACAGCTCAACTTCCTTCTCTTTGCAAAGAAGCCTAAGGGATTCGCCCTCATCCAAAATCTTCTGGAACTTGGCCCCTTGACGGAGCAGCTCAGACTTAAGCCTATCGCAGGCCTACACAAGAATGATTCATTGTAGGGAGGAGGATACGGGATGCAAGGAAACTGTGCACAAACTCACCACAAAGTGAAGCCGACAGATTTCCTCCAAATCGGAACACGCTCATGTTGATCTTGCCCCTGTGACCCTAGAAGAACTGTCCTCGGGCACAACATCTTCGCTCAAAGGAACCATTGGCCGAGAATCAGGCACTCTGCAAGCAACAGACTTGAGCGACGCCCCGTCCTTGGAAATACTAGCTTGACCAGTGCCTCCGAAGGCTTCTTCGCACTGCAGGTGCCGATCCCCCTTATTACTATCATCCCTCAGCCTGGAGGTCAACGACTCTTTCCCCTCTGCGGAAAAACATTGCCTCACCCCAAGGAACCGCCCGATATCTGCGAATGGTAAATCTAGTACAGACAAAAGGGGGGAAGTGTTACATCAGGTACACGAAGGCAGGGCAAAATAAGCATACACATATACTTTGGTATTCCGCTCCCTACCTAACGCGAAGCACAGCTCGCCACCTGCACTCGTCGCAGGACGAACGGGTCACCAGCCTCCGGACCCAGCCGGGCAGATCATGGACTTTACCCGACATCCACGAAGTCACTGCAACAAGGGAGACAACATTATTACTTAGCCAGTTTTCGCTATACACAAATATCTAAAAAATCACTTCACTCACATGCATGATTCCACACTTAGGGAAATGGCAAACTCCATAGGGATAATATCAATCGTCGAACCCGAATAAACCAACTGGCCCACTCTCGATCCCTGCCTTTCTCTTCATCAACAACGTAGGGCATGGACGAACGACCCCTCAGGGTTAGTAGGCCATGATGATGAAAGGGTCGATATCGCCTGATAAGATGATCAAGCGTGAATTCAAGTCCGGCTTTCTCCGTAAAGAATCTTATCATCAACACTATTCGCCAAAATAACGGATGAATCTGTGACAGGGTAACCCGATACTTCAAGAAAAAATCAAGCACAACCCTATCAGGGGGGGCCAAATGCGAAAGGGTATAGGTGCACGCTCAAGAACCCATCAGCAGAGTCCATGATGCCTTTATCTGTGGAAAGCACCTGTAGTGTTACCCCTCGCTCCACCCGCAGTACCGCCTCGCCATCTCCGAGTATTCCACTCTTATCGAGGACGCCATCTCTAGGGAAAAATCCTTCGACTCCCGAGCGCCGGGAACAACACTCTTTGCTCTTTACCATGCTGACCCCGAAGTGGTTGCCATGACTATGGTAAAACTAACAAAATAAAGCAAGGGCACGCACCAATAATTTTTGAACCTGAAGAGATGAGGAACCCTATGACAAAACGGAAGTACAGCTACCTAAAAAGTGTGAAACCCTGCAAAGAAGCCAAATATGCCCCACTTATGTGCGAGAAGCAGCGACGATTTGTCTGCCCGAGGCAAGCCCCGAGAAGCCAACATCCTCGACACAAAAATCGATAGGTCGATACTCGATCCAGAAAGCATCCGTTCGTATTATCTCCATGCTCGAGACAGCACTCCACATCAAAAGCCCCCGACCTAAAGTAATCGGGCCTCGGTAAGCTTTAAACACTGACACTTGATACAAGGAAATCACCTAATCCCGTGATCCCCTCTCCTTGAGAAGAGAAATAAACACTAGAGGCTCCAATCGCCAAAGCTCCACGAAGATCTGAGGAAGCGCCCGAAGCACGAGCAAACTCCTCAGCAGAAGCCAATATTATACATTCTAAAACGATTATATACCTCAAGATCGATAGGGTCCCCCGGGTCCCCGATGGTGACCTTCACCCGAATAACGTTCCTGAAGGCCACAGAATTCGATGCGTGATCTCCAAACAATTTGGAGGACCTCGATAGCCCGAACCTATCAGATCAGTCCACCATTGATCTGAAGTACGACAATGGGTCGGAGGAGAGCCATGTCAATCAACTGGAGACCAGAATGAACAATCACGACAAATATCAACGGCCAACAAACAAAAGAAGGCATTCGAAGAGCCTCGAAGGACATGATATACAGATACAAAACAAAATAAGGAAAGCAGAAGTCAGCAAAATATATTCTTATTTATGAAGATTTGCGTACAAAAGCCCCCGAAGGGTCAATGCATACAATTACAAAAGCCTACAGGAGTTCTACACCTAAAGCAAAGGAACGAAAGGATGTACATGCGATGAAACCCCGACGCCCGGTCCGCCCTCAAGAATCCATCTCCGATATCAGCATCCTCGGGCGCCACACCCTCGAGCACATATCCTCGAGGGTGACTCCTTCGACTTCCACCTCCCATAGTCTACCAGCTCAATCCCTCGAGGGATCCCCACTGGAGAAGATGAAGAAGAGAAAAATAAGGGGACGTAGAGAAAAAAGACATAGCCCGCCGAAGCCAAAGGTTGAAGATTTAGTAGGCCCCAGCCGCAACAGTCGGCAGTGCTACTTTATCCCTTGGGAAAAGAAAAACCCTAGGAATGAAGTGCCACACCAAGCCTGGGTAGGAGAGTGAGCAGCGGTGCATAATCCGAATGACTACCTACATAAGAAAGAGCCCGACTCCCCATCCATCGCCACTTTGGGCCAACAACAGCAGCAAAGGCCAACATACACAAAACCATAGTAGTAGCGGGACGTCATGCTTATGTTCGACGAAGGGAGACCCTGGCAGAAGGCCACGATGCAGTCTAAGGGAACTCCCCCAAACAACCTTAAGATCATAAGCCCCTAATATGATATTCAAGGGTAAAAGAAGATGATGAGATAAAAAAGGCAAGCATGCCAACGGAAGAAATGAGGTCGAAAAGCATGAGCCCGTGGACGTCCAATCATCGCAAAGCTCGTGCCAGAGGTCGCGTCATCGATATAGAGTCGACGAAAGGAGTTCAAGGAGCCAAGTGTCAGAATCATTTCCCATCACCTCGGTATGGGAAACGCAGAGACTATCTGTACGTGGAAAAATCAAAAGATTTGATTTATCGCTATCCTGACATTTCGGAAGCATACCCTGAGACCCCGAGGGCGAAGGCCGCGATCGAGTTCTCAACCTCGGGGCTTACCGAAGCCCGGATCGGAGGAAATAAAGCACGGAGCCAGGATAGAAGGGGAAGTCCCCTAGGCACAAAGCTACGTCGTACAGGCCTTACTACCCAGAACCTACGATGAGGCGCTGCATCAAGCCATCCCATCTCCGTATTTTGTAATTAATATACATGTGCTTATAGACGAATTCTCCTCCTATATAAAGGGGACTCACCCTACTTTGCAAGGGACTAATGTTGCTCCATTTCTCCACAAGTGCAATAATATCTCTCTCTCTCTCCCTTTCTGATAAATTGTCCATTCTAATTGGCCCGAGGCCGCCTTAGCATTTTATCATTTTCTTATTTTTTCTTCGCTACTTTTCTCAATATTGGTAACGTAGAGCTTTTCTTAGCCATACTCTGCCTGTTATCCCATTCCCAATTGACCTCCATAGCTCGAGCTCAGCTCAAACCTCGACCCCGAGGTCCCCGCAGGTCAACTTTGCATTCGGGCAACAAACCTCCTTGGTTCGACTACTACCTCGCTCAACTCACTTTTCATCACTATACTTCACGTTCTTAGCACTAACTTCCTTAACAAACTATCACGGGAATAAATTACGTATTTTTAGAATTACATTTACAAACTGAATTGTTGTTACCATTTTTACGGTAAACAAAGATCTGGTTCTTAGGGGGAACCTCAATTCTAAGTTTACCATCATCAAAAAGGAGAAAATTGATAAGTTATGTGCCTTTTTATATTTTGAGGATCTAACAAACTTTATGATATGAATCAGATCCAAAACCTATTACGCATCCTCAAAGTGCTCAAGAACAACATTTTCCAAGTCTAGCACAAGTTCCAACAATAGAGTCATTGAGACGATAGAGGAAACAGATGGACATCAGTTCCCTTGATGATAGTACAAGTCAACTCCCCATAGGTGTAAAGTCACTGCACTATTTTCTCTACACACACACAACAGCGCAAGCAGTGCAACATTCACTTTATGGAGCATGCTTTGTACTAGATAATTGCTTGCATCATCCAAGTGACATCACTTCTATATTATCAACATGAAGCCAAGGAAAAATACACACTTGAACTATCTGAAAATCATCAAGCTTCTCTTCAAGTGTGCTGCCATCTTGCAAGTGACTTCAAGGCTTCAAAAATGAAAAATAATAGAACAAGGACCAGTTTCCATCATTATGTTACCATATGTCCTTAATTATGTTGTACCTTTGTTAGAGTGATCTACTTGTAATTCCTACTTAGCTTAGCTAGAAGCATTGTGTAGGAAATATTTTGTAAAACCATAAAACTTCTGTTAGTATCTTGGCTAGAGTTAGTCGAGTTGTGAGCTTTGTAATAGAGTTATTACAAATAGGCATGTAAATAGAGTTATTAGAAATAAGTGAAGATTAAGAGTTTAATTCCTATTTTACAATAGTTTGTAATATGAAGTTTGCGCAGTAGTGAAGTTGAAATCCTACGAGTGTAAGTCGTGGTTTATAATCCCGTGAGCTGGAAGTGTTCCACATAAAACTTTGTCCTTTCATTTACTTCTCTCTTATTGTGTGTGTTCTGTGGGAACTGATAGAGAACTAGTTTGGTGGACCTTTAATTCCCATCACAAAGAAAAAACTTCATCGAAACTTTTTATTAATTGAGCATGTCCCCTTGGTGGGGTAATCCTATTAAATATCAATTACAAATCTCAAAATTACGTGGAATGTACCTTTTTACAATATCATTTTATATTTTGACTCCGCTAATAAATTTTGATAAAATAGCTCAATTGCTAGAATTTTAAAGTCGCAGTCAGAATTTTGAAACATCTCTTGTCACTTGTGGCATGACGATTGTTGTATTTTGTGGCAAATCTTAGTGATCACCATACGAAAACTTCTCGTAATTGCCATATTTTTGTGAGAAATCTTGATGATCATCATATCAAAAATTCTGGCAAGTGCTAAAAGCACTTCCCACAATTTTGATGAAGTTTATTTTTCAACTTTTCTTATCGGGGTCAAAAAAATTGAGAATAACATTGAAATGTTCTATTTATTCCATTCACCTTGTTACTTCATGATACTCGTGGTAATTAGTGAAATATCCCACATAATAAGTTTGGATTCAATATCCCTGTTTCCCTACCATGATAAAACTTAGACACCACTTTATATTCTGCCCAAAATAATTTTTTAAGTACCTATAATTACTAACTATTTAGAAGAGAAGTCTGAAAGATGATTGCGATCTTTAAAACAAAATTTAAGATGCGTATGTCCTTAACTTTAAACGCACTAAATTTTTCTAAAATAAATATATTGAATATCTAATTCTAAATTCTGATTCATTTCAACATATCTCAAACAGTCAAACTTTAGGTAGCATATACCAGAATAGGACAATATTTGGGAAAAAGATATTTTTGAATAAGATTATTGAAAATATGTGTTGGACAGTGGTAGCTTTTTGTTAGCGGAAGAAGAGTTTTTGAAAGAGAAAAAGGGGCAAAAAGTTTAGATGGACAACATCCAACTTAATATTATTAATTTGGCAAGAGAAAGTTGCTTAAATAGTAAGTATTTACCGTGAAAATGATAACAATAATTAAATTTATAAATATGATTCTAAAAATACGTGATCTATTCCCGAGCCAGTTTGCAAGGGTGGTTAATGCTAAAGCGTGAAGTAACTGTAGAGATAGAGTTAATCAAAGCGGTAATCGAACCAGTAAGGGGACGTTCCCGTGGGTAATGCAAGCCAGTAGGTACCTCGGAACCGGGACTCGAGCCTATCTCGGGCTTATTGAGGGTAGTCGGGAAGGGGATAACAGATAAAGATATAATTAAGTAAGGCTCTATACTGTCAATCTTGAGTCAAATAATGAAGAACAAATGAAGAAACAATAAAATTCTAAGGCGACCTCGGGGTCGATGAAGACTGATAGTTTAGAAGAAAGAGAGAGAAAGATATCATTGAATTTTGGAGAAGTGGAGCAACATCAGTAGTTTACAAGAAAGGGTGAGTCCCCTTTTTATATGTGAGGGGACTCTGTAAAATACATGTATATTAATCGCGAGAAAACAAAGGACGGCTTGGCGCGAGTCCACTCAGTAGGCTCCAGATAGGTCGAACATGTCAGGTGTAGCCATGTGCCTAGGAGACTTCCCCTTTTATTCTGATCTCGGACCCTGCTTCCTTCAATTCGGACCTCGACGAGCCCTGAGACCGAGAACTAGATTGTTGCCTTCCACCCTTGGGGTCTCGGGAAAGGCTTCTAAAACGTCTTGATATTTGAAAATCAAGTCTTCTAATTTTACCGCATATAGATTCTCTCTGCGTTTCTTAGAGCGAAAGGCGACGGGAAGTGATGAGAAATGATTTTGAATTCCTTCTTCCCTCAGCATTCCTGAGAATGGTTGCGGGCTGCAAAGATGCGCCTCGGGCATCGCTGCTGCTGACTTCAATACCTACTACGGCGGTTGGACTTCAATACTGACTGTGGCGGTTGGCTCTCTTTAATGTAGCTGCGATGCCTTTATAAAAGCTCGCTTCTTCCCATCCTGATTCCATTTGGAACTTTTTTGTGAATTCCGTCTTTCTGCTTCTCCTTGTTCTCTTCCTAGGAGTACGACCTCCCTTGCTTTCTCCCTTTTCTGGGCCTTTTCAAGGAGGGTGAACATTTTTACAGTTGCTTCGTGTGACATGGTGGGCTCATCATCTTTGTTCTTCTCTCAAGGCGAAGTGACAGCTCCTCCTCGTGTCAAGGAGTGCATCCCGTGATCTTTCGCGATGACTTCGAATTTCAGGGCTGAAAGACCCTCTTCTAAATCGGGATGTCGCAAATCAGTAAATCGATACATCAACTCCATAACGGGTATAGGGAGAGTGAAAGTCGATTATTGATGGGGGATGTTGTGCTCGTGGAGATACCTGTAGGGATGAAGACATTACAACTTATAGGGCTGGTTTTCTGAGCGTGTATATCTACCCATTTACTTTAGGACCGACGAGACCATCTTCGCCCCCGATAGATCTTGTGATCCTCAATTTCTGTCAGAGTTATCAGGTAACCCTGGGGTTAGATCCATCCTTCGTTCTGGCGTGTGGTTTATATGATCAGGCATTATTCGAGCATGATAGAGGGGATGCCCTTCCCTTTGAATCACCTGATCTGAATGTACAACCCTCGCCTCCTTTGTAGAGGTTTAATCAAGCTTCGTCGTCGAGCCTCGAGATCACTTTTCACCAGTACTGAGGAGTTCAAGGATGATGGGTGGTTGAGTTGATTTGTCCGAGTGAGGACGTTCGATCTGATCCAAACGGAAGGAATGCCATTTCCCAAAAATTGGAATACCGCGTATAAGTGGATGCGGAGCTTCTGCTTCTCTTTGGTGGTTTGTCCTTGTGTTTCTAACTCTGCCGTTTCTTCTATGTCTTTTTAGCCGAGGCGATCTACCCTGGGGTGGTGTCGGATCTACAGGATTGGGTTTGCTATTTATACTTGGCTTGCCCATATAACAATCGTGCATGGCGGGATCTATCTCGAGCCCAGTGGGAGGCAAAAGATCGTGGTGAGTCTCGAGTTCTCGTCGTACCTACACATCCTATTGCAATTTGCTACTGACAACTCTTCCCTTTCTGTGCTTCTAACCCTTATACTTATGTAGGTCTGGGAGGGGTCTTACTGATAAAGGAAGTGTCGCCCGCCAGAGGGGATATCTGAATGCTTGACGAGGAGAAAAAAGGGCAGAGGGATGCTTCGATTGACCTGCCGGAGCCGAAAAGGACCAAAGTTGAGGAATCCAAGGTCAAGTTATCAATCCTGGCTTCAGGTGCGGCGGGAAATCCACGTGCTGAAGGTGAGGGAGAATATAGTCCTTCGGCACCCTCTGAAGGTCGTCTGGGACCGGCTGCTCCTCAGGTCGAGGAGATGAATGCCTGCGGACAGGAATCGAATGTTGTTGTGGCCTGTTATCATAGTAGTGAGACAACGGATGGAGTATCGAATACCGGTTTTGACCCAGCATGTGACCAGAGTCCTTCGCGAGACGGGATGTCTTTAGCAGGCTCTTCGAAGAGACTTCGATTAGGGACCGATGATGAACGGTGGTTGGGCATTCAAACTGACCCTGTTGGCTCATTAGTTATCGCCGATTCCCTGAAGGGGGGATCACCTCGACCTCCTGGAGTGCGAGACGAATTTTGTAAGGATGTTCCCAAGGAGGGCGCATTGGTCGAAGGTGGAGACGTACTTGGGGGTCTGGCGATCATCCTCGAGGGTAGCTCCGGGGTCAACGCTCCCTCTATTTTTGGCAAGATGGGCAGGCTTTGCACGCGGGTAAACCCCTTTATCATCTTTCTGTTGCTTTGGGCCATTCTAATTTTTCCTTAATTCTTTTTATGCTTTTTCAGGCCGAAATGCTTTACAGCCAAACCCTCGCTCAGTGTCAGGACGAGGTGAGCCGCCGCGAGCACGAGAAAGTTATTTTAACCGAACAAGTTATTCATTCTTTGTCCCTACTATTTTCTTGGGCCTCCGCGGGGGTCTATTGCTTTTAACTCTTTGGGCCTCAACTCGTGCAGTTTGAGAGGGAGACACTTTTACTGATGAAGGAGATTTGGGCCAGGGATGCTGAGATCCTCGAGCTTATCTACCGCATGGACGAGGTGACTTCTGAGAGGGATAGCCTTGCGAGGAGGGTTTCCTCAATTGAGCGCCAGCTTCTAGATGCAAAGGAAGATAGTGGCAAGCAAAAAGATCTCCGTTCCGGGCTGGTGGCCGCACTACTTTGGATTAGAGTTAAGGCCGAGGCGCTTGTATCTCTGTACGGGAGATAAACTACTACTGAAGGTTTCTACATGGAAGGGGCCTTTGGATTGCCAGGCCCGACTTTCCCTTGAGCCGCAAGTCGTTCTTGGCTGGACCCCCAAAGGTTAACTACCAAGGGTGCATTGGAAGGCGGATCAAGTGGTGTTAGAAGTGGGGGCGGATCTCCGAAGAGAGAGGATGTCGTTGATAAGGGACCATCTTAGGATCCGTAGGTACCTTGACACAACCTTCTGAGGTCGTCAGTTTGGTTGTAGGCTTAGTTTATGTTATCTTTTCCGTTGTTTTTCTTGCCTGTATATGGAGTTTTCATTTCGGCACATGTAGAAGGACAACAATCTCGTGAATTTATTGCCTTTTATCGGCGAGAGCTTCGAATCTTTAGCGTAGCTTTGCAGCCCATTTGGGGTTGGCTGGTGTGATCCCCACCAAGAGTGGCCGCGGGGGTTTCGCGCTTTCGCACTCTGGCTGTTTTATTATTTATTTTAGGATCTGGTTCCTCAGTCGTGATGTGACTCGAGCTGTAATCTATCCTTGAGCTTTCAGGTTCCTCTGATCGGCGACGATGGCATTTGTGCCGTGCTTTCAGGTGTTTTGTAATTTTCTCGGTGTCAGTCTCCGAGTCGAGAACCTGACTCGGGCTTGGCATACCCTGGAGCCCTACTTGTTTGACTTGGAGATAACAATCTTTGTGTCGCGATCTTGGGCGTGCTATAATTCTTGGAACCAGTCTCCGAATCGTGTTGCGATTCGAGCTGCAATTAACCTTTGATCTTCCTAGAGCCTCTAGTTGGCGATTGTGTTTTTTGTTTCCCGCCCTTAGGTGCTCAGTTATTTTCTGGGTTCAATCTCCGAATTACGTTGGGATTCGAGCTGTAATTGACCCTTTGGTCTTTCCGGAGGTTCCAGTTGGAGATAATGGTATCGATGTCACGTTCTTTATGCTTTTTGGGTCTAGTCTCTGAGTTGCATTGCGATTCGAGCTGTAATTGACCCTTAAACCTCATCTAAGCTCTCGGCCAGTGATGGTGGCCTTTCTGTTGCTTGATCGTTAAGACCTTTTAGTATGAGGCCCAAAGGCCTGCTTAGCCAGCGACAATGGCACTTATGTTGTTTGGTCATAGAGACCTTTTAATGTGAGGCCCGGAGGCTTTGCTTAGGTATAACTATTTTGGATCTGGTCTCCGAATCGGGTTACGACTCGAGCTCACTTTAATCCTCAAGTTGTCAATTTTCAAGCTGGCGACAATGGCTCTTACGTTGTTTGGTCGTAGAGACCTTTTTATGTGAGGCCTGGAGGCTTGCTTAGCCGGCGACAATGGCACTTACGTTGTTTGGTCGTAAAGACCTTTTGATATGAGGCCCGAAGGTTTTTTTGTAGGCTTTGTTTCCTCTCGTTAAAGTCTTATTGAGTATTTTTCCTCACCCTTCATCGGTTTTGAAAGAACCTCGATTTCAAGTCATTGTCGGCAATGTTTTTGAGCACCTCGGAAGGTTCAAAGCTCATAGGTCGAGTAGATCGACGCTTTTGCATTTTGGAGCCGACGTGGTCGGGATGCATTTTTTTCCTGTTGAGGGAAGCCTGTGTTTAACCGATTCTTTCTGAAGTAGATTCGGAGGATTTTTAGAGATAGTCGGGCATCCCTGAGTCGCATTTTTTGGGCTGTAGCAGCCGTTTTGACCGGAGTCATGTGCATTTGGCCGGGGCCATTTGTGATCCCGAAAAGCAGCTTTGGGCATCTACACCGAGGGTATGCCCTTTAGGGATTCTTACAAATACGACGTATAGCCTAAACTGCGGGATTTTTCATGCCTGTTGAGGTCTTACATTTTGCCATGCCGAGGTCTTACATTATATGGAGAATAGACCTGGTTTCGCCGAGGCTGCCCATTAGGATCTTACAATTTCGGATTTTTCTAGTCCGTGGAGATTAGTGTCAGTCTCTGAGTCATTGAGTTTGCTTGAAGATAGCTTCTCATGAGCTCAGAGCTTTTTCCGAGTGCTTGATGAGCCCGGAGTTGTTTTTCGGGGGCTTGGTGATCCGAGAGTTCCAACCCTGGGGTCGTTCAAGTTTGTCAAATTTTTTATTGAGTCTCCGAGTATATCGGATCAGATTAGGCTTGAATACTACCTTTTGTAGACTTGGAGCGATATCTCGAGGGCTACACAAGCCCGGAGTCCCGACCCTGGGGTAGGGGTTGTGAACCGCTTAAGCCTCCAAGTATATTGGATTCATTTGATGGTGAAGCATTTGCTGCGAATATGTTGAGATAATCTTTCTCGAAACATGAAATGCCGAGAAAATACCTTTTAGTGTTTTGGAGCAGATATAGGCCATGATGAAAATGCCAAAAATATATTCTTTATTGCTCGGCGTAGATATAGGCTGCAAGTACATATAGTTTTGTTGTCACAAGCTTGACCCTTATGGTCTCGGCTCCTTAAAATTGCTTGGCGTTATGTGTGGTTTGTTAGGAAAGCCCTCTCAGCAGGAAACTCATTTCGGGGTGAGAGTCTGCTTGTGTGGAAGAGAGGGTGATGTTTGATCGGGGGCTCCCGCGAGTATTTCAAGATCAGAGGCCCTAATAGTACTATCATTTGAGCATCGACACATTCCAGTTGCTCGGGAGCTGCTCGCCTTCCATGGTGCCAAGCTTATATGAGCCTTTGCAAACTATTCTAAGGACGCGATACGGCCCTTCCCAATTCTGGCCTAGTTTCCCCTCGTTGGGATTTCGGGTGTTGAGAGTAACCTTCCTCGGGACCAAGTCCCCGATGTTGAAGTATCTGAGGTTTGTTCTCCGGTTGTAATATCTTTTGATTTTCTGCTTCTGGGCAGCCATCTGAACCAGTGAGACCTCCCGCCTCTCGTTGAGTAGTTCGAGGGTTGTTGTCATGGCCTCATGGTTTGTCTCCCCACTGGCATGTTGGAATCTAGCGCTTTGCTCCCCGACCTCTACTAGTATTAATGCTTCAAAGTCGTATACTAGAGAGAAAGGCATTTCACCCGTGCTTGATTTTGAAGTCATCCGATATGCCCATAATATCTCGAGTAGAGTCTCTCGCCACTTTCCCTTGGAGCTCTCTAATTTTTTCTTCAAGTTTAGGATGATAGTTTTATTTGTGGATTCATCCTGGCCGTTTTTGCTTGGATGATATGGCGTTGAAAGGATCCTTTTGATTTTGTTTTCCTCCAGGAACTGAGTTACCTTGCTCCCAATGAATAGTCTCCTGTTGTCGCATGTTATTTTGGACGGGATCCCAGACCAGCATACGATGTGTTCCCATATGAAGTTGATGACCTCCTTCTCTCTTATTTTTTCAAAGGCCTACGCTTCAACCCATTTTGAAAAGTAATCAATCATAAACAGAATGGACCTAGCTTTACCTGGTGTCGTTGGCAAATGGCCAACGATATCTGTTCCCCATTTCATAAATGGCCATGGCGATAGGAAGGAATGTAGTTGTTCGCCGGGTTGGTGGATCATGGGGGCGAATCTTTGACACTTGTCACATCTCCGGACGAACTTCTTGGCATTCCTTTCCATGCTATCCCAATAGTAACCTGCTCGGATTATCTTTCTAACTAGGTAGTATGCCCCGGAGTGGTTTTCGCGGGTGCCCTCATGGATCTCTCGGAGCACGTAGTCCATATCTCTTGGACCAAGGCACACTGCTAGGGGGCCGTCGAACGTTCTCCTGTATAGGGCCCCATTTTGATCGAGCGATAACCGAGCCGCTCTGGTTCGTAAGGCTCTCGATTATTTTGGGTCGGCGAGCAGCTTCCCGTCCTTTAAATAGGCGATGTATTTATTTCCCCAATCCCTTGTTAGGCTGGTGGTGTTAACTTCTGCATGACCTTCCTCAACCACGAACTTGATTAGCTGGACCACAGCCCCGGGGAGCAGTTCTTCCTCCTCAGTGGATGATCCTAGGTTTGCTAGTGCATCAGCCTCGCTGTTCTGTTCTCGGGGTACATGGACTAAGGTCCATTCCTTGAAGCGATGCAAGGTGACTTGGATTTTATCCAGATATCTCTACATTCTGTCTTCCCGAGCTTCGTAACTTCCGTTTACTTGACTTACTACAAGGAGCGAATATCATTTTGCTTCGATGGACTCGGCTCCCAGGCCCTTGTCTAGCTCTAGACCTGCAATCATAGCCTCATACTCGGCTTCGTTGTTAGTTAGCTTCGTAGTTTTTATGGATTGTTAGATTATGTCGCCGATGCGCGGCTTTAGGACTATACTGAGTCTGAATCCTCTGACGTTTGTGGCACATTCCGTGAACAGGGTCCATACCCCAAAAGATGTGCCTGACTTTAGTAAAAGTTCCTTCTCTACCTCGAGGACGAGGGATGGTGAAAAATTGGCCACGAAATCTACTAGGATTTGGGATTTAATGGCCGTTCGAGGTTGATACTCGATATCATACCCTCCGAGCTCGGTGGCCCATTTGGCCAGTCGGCCCGACAACTCAGGTTTGTGCAGTATGCTCTAGAGGGGATAGGTCGATAGGACGCAGATGCGGTGGCACGGAAAGTAAGGCTTTAGCTTGCGCGAAGTGCTTATTAGTGTGAGTACCAATTTTTCTAGATGGGGATACCGGGTTTCGGCGTTCCCCAAGGTTTGACTCATGTAATACATAGGAAATTGCGTACCTTGCTTTTCTCGGACTAACACACCGCTCACTGCTATTTCGGATATAGCCAGGTACAGATACAACGTTTCACCCTCCTTGGGTGTGCGCATGAAAGGTGGGCTTGGCAAGTACCATTTTAGATCTTCCAGGGCTCCTTGGTATTCCGGAGTCCGTTCGAAGTTGCTCTTTCTTTTTAGTAGGGGCAACGAAGTGATGGCTTTTGTCTGACGACCTTCATATGAACCTACCCAGGGCTGCGATCTGCCTAGTCAGTCGTTGGATGACTTTTACGTTATTTACCACTGTGATTTCTTCGATGGCCTTCATTTTGTCGGGGTTGATCTTGATCCCCCTATTTGAGACCATAAAGCTCAAAAATTTTCCTGAGCCTACTCCGAAGGCACACTTTTTGGGGTTAAGCTTCATGTTGTAGCTTCTGAGGATGTCAAAAGTTTCCTACAAGTGGGTTAGGTGATCCTCTGCGCGCAGGGATTTAACTAACATATCTTCAATGTATACTTCCATCGATTTTCGTATTTGGAGTTCGAACATCTTATTAACTAGGCGTTGGTACATTGCTTCTACATTTTTTAGTCTGCAGGGCATCACATTATAGCAATATGCGCCATACTTTGTGATGAATGAAATCTTTTTCCTGTCCTCGGGGTTCATCTGAATCTGATTGTACCCTGAGTAAGCATCGAGAAAGGTGAAGGTCTCGTGGCCACCGTGGCATCGATTAGAAGATCAATGTTGGGCAGCAGGAAAGAATCTTTGGGGCATGCATTGTTTAAATCCTTATAATCTACGCACATTCTTAGATTATTCCATTTCTTTGGCACTATTACTACGTTAGCTAACCATTCGGGATACTTTACCACCCTGATGGACCCGATTTTTAAGAGTTTCGTTACCTCATCTTTGATGAAGGCGTGTTTTACCTCAGACTGTGGCCTCCTTTTCTGCTTCATGGGTTTGAATTTAGGGTCGACGCTCAGCTAGTTGGAGGTTATTTCTAGCGGGATACCTGTCATATCTAGGTGGGACCAGGCAAAACAATCTATATTGTTATTAAGGAATCGAATAAACCATGTCCTGAGTTCGGGGGTCAACCCCATACCCAGGTATACCTTTCAGTCCAGGAAGTTATCGACCAGAATGGCCTGCTCCAATTCTTCGACCGTTGATTTGGTCGCATCCGATTCTTCGGCGGCAACGAAGGTTCGGGGGCGAAGAAATCTTCCTCATCATCTCTGATGGTTTGCATGCTTTTTCCCTTGTTTGAGGCCGGGTGCATGGGGATCGACGCCTCATGGTGGACCGCGAACATTTCCTTCACTGCCCGCTATTCTCCATATATTGTCATAATGCCATTTTTTGTGGGGAATCTCACCACCTGGTGTAAGGTCGAGGGTACTGCCCTCATATCGTGTATCCAAGGCCTACCAAGCAAAGCGTTGTACCTCATATCGCCGTCGATGACCTGAAATTTGGTGCTCTGGGTTATGCCAGATGTGTTGATTGGGAGGGTGATTTCTCCTTTTGTTTCATCCCCGGTCATGTTGAAACCGTGGAGGACTCGAGGGACGATATTAATCTGACTGAGAAATCACAGCCGTTCTATCACTCCTGACCTGATTATGTTGGCCAAGCTGCCAGGGTCCACGAGCACGCGCTTTATCCTTGTGTTGTTTAAGAGAAACGAGATTACCAGCACTTCATTATATGGTTCTCCCATGGCCTCGAGGTCACCCTTGGTGAATATGAGGGTTTCTTTGGGTAGGAGCTTCCGGGTCGATCCTTCTCTAGCGGATGTTTTTGCCCGCTTGGACATGGGACATTGGGGATCATCAGCCCCTCCGATAATCATGTGGATATCATGTTAGGGAGTTCTCTTTTGCGCTCAGACTGAGACCCGGGGATGCGCCGGACTCCAGGTTGATCGGGTCTGTTCCTCTGTTGCTCTTGAGATCTCTGCTTCCCATTTTGCTGATCGAGCAGAATGTCCGGTCTTGAAAGCAGAGATATCGGGCAAGAAGAAGTGTGAAAGATATCGTACGGTCAAGTGAAGAAACTAGCAAAAAAATTATCACTATTATTGATAGCCCCACGGAGGGCGCCAAACTATTTACCATGAAATGGTAACAACAATTAAATTTATAAATGGGATTCTAAAAATATGTGATCTATTCCCGAGCCAGTTTGCAAGGGTGGTTAATGCTAAAGAATGAAGTAGAACGATAGAGATAGAGTTAATCAAAACGGTAATCGAACCAGTAAGGGGATGTTCCCGGGTGTAATGCAAGCTAGTAGGTACCTCGGAGCCAGACCTTGAGCCTATCTCGAGCTTATCGAGGGTAGTCGGGAAGGGGATAACAGATAAAGATATAAGTAAGGCTCTATACTGTCAATATTGAGCCAAATGATGAAGAACAAATGAATAAATAATAAAATTCTAAGGCGACCTCGTGGTCGAGGAAAATTGATAGTTTAGAAGAAAGAGAGAGAGAGAGAGAGATTACTGCATTATGGAGAAGTGGAGCAACATCAGTCGTTTATAAGGAAGGGTGAGTCCCCTTTTTATAGGCGAGGGGACTCTGTAAAATACATGTATATTAATCGCGAGAATACAAAGATGGGATGGCTTGGTGCGAGTCCACTCAGTAGGCCCCAGATAGGCCGAACCTATCAGGTGTAGCCATGTGCCTAGGAGACTTCCTCTTTTATTCTGACCTCAGACCCTGCTTCCTTCGATTCGGACCTCAACGAGCCCTGAGACCGAGAACTCGATCGTGGACTTCCACCCTTGGGGTCTAGGGGAACGATTCTAAAACGTTTTGATAGCAGAAAATCAAGTCTTCTGATTTTACCGCGTACAGTAAGTACCCTAGATTGGAGGTTTGAGTCACACCACTAAAGGATGTAGTGCAGTGGATGAAGCTACTCATCCCTTAACCAAAGGTCTCAAGTTCGAGCCCTTGGTATAAAAAAATCCTTGGTAAGGAGCGCTACCCCCCCGAATGGGGCCCTACGCGATATAAATTCAGATATAGTCGGGCTCCAATGGGAATAACGGACACCAAATAAGAAAAGAAAAAAAGGTTTTGAGTCACCAAAAGGGTAAAATGATGAACACTTGGGAAAGAATATGAAAATAACACAGAAACAAAAAAAAATATAGTAATTCATGTTCTATATACTAGTATCCGTACTCGCGCGTTGCGCAGAAAATATTAAATATAATTTTTCATAAGAAAATATTAATTGAAAAATATGGTAGAACAAAGAAGCATTCAAATACTATTAGCTGTTGAACATATAAATGCATTGGATATTCATACATTGAAGTCCTAAGATAACACACATATCCATTATAAAGAAGCTATTAAGGAAGATAATAAAATTTTTGATTATCGGCCATCTTTGGATTGTATGACACACACACACACACACACACACACACACACACACACACATATATATATATATATATATATATAAACTTTGTGAGAAAGACAATAAATTTTACACAATATTTGGTACACATTAACAAAGTTCCTTTTAAAAGCAAAACAAAATACTCTGTTGACTTGGTATCAAAACATCAAGCATTGAGGGAATAGATCTTTGATTGTTAGTTATTAAAAGCAAAATAAGATACATGTTAACATAATATATCACATGTTTTGAGAGCTGCGACTGCAAAGCCTGCAATTATTTTAATGTTTCATCATCATCGTCGCTCAAGGAATTGAATCAATATTGAGGGAATATTTTACAATATGATAAAAAAATCATATGACATAAGCTCCAAGATTATTAACTTAATACTATTTGCCACAACATGAGGTCCTTAACCTTTTAGAGCTTTTGGCAAAATTAATTATAACTGCTCAATGCACATTATAGAATGACAATCTAAAATAGCAGATTGTGGCCACCTAAACTTCTCTTACATTTGAAAGAAGTCACCTACTTCTAAGAGTTAGAAGAGAATAAACCTTGAATAGACAAAAAAAATCGAATTTTCCTTTGCACCTCTATGTGTCCGTGAACTCCCGACAGTATCATCTCCCAGAACTTGGATGTTGGAGAAGGATTCATCATGAGTATAGATTATTGTCTTGCACTTGGTGATTGAGAAGATAAATTTTTGCTCCATGTGAAGAATAATATGTTTAGACGCTAGATCTTGTCTCCGGCTGCTCAATTCTAACACATATGTAAATCATTACTTACATCAAGGAGAAAGATGTTAATAACCAGCTATGCTGGAAAAGTGCCTTAAAGTTCAATCATATAAGGTTCAGGAATAAATACCCCATGCTAGTCATCTGAGTTAAGGAAGCAGCGTAACTGGCTGCCATGTGAAATATTAGATTTCTATCTGATAGAAGAATATAATTTTATTTACTTCATCCTTAGACAAAGATAATAAATCTAATAATTATCATGTGAGAAGGATAAACTCGGGAAGATTATCTTACAAATGCAACTCACAAATTTTCATGTTCTCTTGACACATCCTTAGAGGAGTTGATACACAGAACAACAATTAACGCTAAATGTGTTCCTCATCTCTACCAAGACTTTGAATGAGTGGAGCAACTTCTTAGACCCTTTAGACTATAGGAACCAAGTCATATCAGTCTTACCAAGTACTTCAGGATTACTGAACAAAATGTTAATCTCATGCATTTTTTTGTGTGAATGCTCTGAAGGTGCCCAGCAAGTTCAATAGGTTCTACCTCAATGCATTTGTTAACTTTTGGCATCTCTTGGAAACGGCATAGCAAGAATGACAACATTGTCTGCATCGTTGTCACTGACTAACAATTATGTTACATATAAGTTCACTTGTATTTCATGCCTCTTACATCTAACGTTCACTGTTAATCGCCTAAAATCTTTAATTAAGGTTGGATCACGAAGTTACAACTACGAAACTAAGCTTCTTAGCAACTGCTAAAACATAATAAACATATATAACTTCTATAGTTCACTACACCGAGATATAATATCTAAATGAAATCTATACACTACACTGCTCTTTAATCTTATGCATGATGGTAGAATCTACAAATATATCTACCAAGTGAAGACCGAAAAAATTATTGATATTTTCTTTTTATTGTTGCTGATGTTAACTGTCTTCTGTCATATCTTCTAAAATAGTTCTATTACTGTTGTACAACATATGCAATAAAAAGCATGTATAAGGTGAATTGCACAAACAAATATAATATTTATACCCTTACAAACCAAGATTTAAACTCAATAGATTGCCGCAGAGTAGAATTTATCCATAGTTTGAAAACGTACCAACAGCTACGTACCGAGTAGTTACCTCTGTATAACAATAAAAAAATTAAAATTATAAAATTTTCTGAAACTAAATTTCAAATGTAGATGTAAAATATTTAAACGTCAAAAAACTTGAGCTTTCATAAGTAGGTAAAACAACAATCAGAGGTTCATCTATATATCTATTTAAGTGAGGTTGAATTTCATCCACAAGTTCATCCCATAAGGTTGCCGAAATCCTGTTTCACCTATATGTTTCAAGGTAATTGTTCATCAACAAAAATATATGTAGTTATATTATAAAAGTATAGTTTGTATTTGTGAATGACTTACTTCTCATCTTCGAGTTCAACATTCATAAGGACGCTTATGTTATCTCCTTACTTGTAGGTCTGAACAGCTTCATAGATCACAACCTAACCAATCACATCTACAAATATAAAAGTTAGTCACAAATTTTACAAAATCTAATACTCCCTGCGTTTCAATTTATGTGAACCCATTTGACTGGACACGAAGTTTAAGAAAAGAGAGAAGACTTTTGAACTTGTGGTGTAAAATAAATCACATATATTTTGTGTGGCTATAAATCATTGCATAAAGGTAAGTTATTTCAAAATAAGGAAAGAGATCATTCTTTTTTGCACGGACTAAAAAGAAAATAGATTCACATAAATTGAAACGGATGGAGTATTAAAATAAAATGAAAGTGAAGAATTATTGGATAATTCTGCCTCATTCACATGATATTGATTTGTTAGCTTATCAAAAGGACAAAGGTTAAAGATTTTCATATGAAAGAAAGAACCAGTTATTACCTCAACAACTGTCCTCTATGTAAATGTAAGCATCAGATTAACGTCGTAGTCTTTAATTTTAAGTTATTTGACCCGACAACAAAGAAGTTCATGTGATATAAGGCGAGTTCCTATATGTTGGTCCTAAAGAGCTTAATTTATTATTAGGATATATCATATTTTTATATGAGACGACAATATATAATATATGTCAGAGATTTACTTTGAACATAATGGATGTTATTAAATACAAAGATTCACTATATGTAAACTATAGTAATTGCTACGGTTCATTTCATATCAATGAAATAACAATTTATATAAATTATTGGAGTAACATCTTAGACCTTTGAGGTTATGGGGAACAAAAAAGTTTCATAACATGTGTTAATACTACAAAAATACTTCACAAATAGAGTCTTCTCTGACAATTCAAACTACAACTAATGAATAAATGACAATTCCATGTTCAGCACACTCATGCATCCTTTGAATATTCAATTAAACACGTACTTGCTTATATAAGTTTACTGGTGAAGTGATAATCAATGAAAGCTTTTACAACTATGTATGATTATACTTTACTTATTTGGAGTTATTTAAAATTATGATTCCAATGTTAGTATCTATATAGACTTAAATAAAATGTGCAGCATCTCACATGGACACCGTTGGATTGGTATATATACCTCATGTTAGTAACTTGATGACTTGACCGAAACTCATATATAAATTTAGCAGCACGATAGAAAGGTACGTACGTTCATTATTAGGGTGTATCATACTGCTATGTGAGCCACCCATATATAATATCTGCCAGAAATTTACTTTGAACATAATAATATTCAGTACAAAGATTCACTATAGGTAAACTATACTAATTGCTATCGTTCGTTCCATATCAATAAAATAATCTATATCTATATATATCTATAATTGAGGGGCATAGCCCAGTGATGTGGCACTCTTCTAAGCCGGGATTTCAACTTATCTTTTTTCTTAATTTTTTACCTTTTCTCTATTATTTCGCTTCTTTCCTCTTTGTTCCAATTTTTTTGGCCCTTCGGTTAAACAATCAAAAGTCATGCCCCCTCGTAACCCTTTTCATTAAACCTACCCCTAATAATAATTATCTTACTTAAGAAGAAGCAGCGTTTCAACAGAACCCAACTGCTACATAATTCAAAAGCCTTTGCCTGAATAAGAAAGAAAAAACTCAAACTGCAAGTTTGATCTTTCATTGAACAAACAACTGTTCTGCTGTCGAGACTGTTTCTCATCAACCGTTGAAAGATGGCTGTGAGCTCGTGATTTTTGCCCTATGTATGAGTTATTCTCATAAAATTCAAACAAAAGATTTTTCCTTATTTTACAATTTTTATGAATTTTGTGTTAATTGTTTGCATTTTATTTGTGCATGATAAGTCATATGAAAATAAAAAAATATGCATTTAGGGATTTAATTTCATTAATTAGTATTAATTCGTTTTAGAACAAATGAGAGAAAAATAACCAAAAATGGTTTTTTACAATTTCAAATTTTACATTTTTGAATTAGTTAATTAGCATAATTTTGAATTTAGTTTAGGACTTTTATTTTACATAATAAATCAGAAAATTCGAAAAAAATAATAATAATAATAACAAAGTAAAATACAATAATAAATAAAAGAAGGAAAACAAAATAAAGAAAACTGGGCTACTACACACGTTTGAGTCTGAGCCCAAGAGCTCACCCGCCTAAGCCCAAAGCCTCTAACCCATGCCCATTACCCGGTCCAGTCCCCCTACCCTTAAACGACGTCGTTTTGTTATTCTATCCTAGCCATTGATCTTTAATCTAACGGATGAGATTATCCAAGGATTTTTAGTATACATATGTCCAAATTAATTCCCCTTCAGCCTAAGGCTGTATGGTGGGCCCCTGTCCTGGACCGGGACCGGACCGGGCCCGCGGGCTAAACGGGCCTAACGGTCCTGGCGGGCCGGTCCTAACGGTCCTGGGCCTAATG